>JAFBJS010011421.1:5998-34827 GCA_016785265.1 Paraplagusia blochii | reverse complement strand
TGTCCCTCCTCTGAACATGTCCAAACCATCTCAACTAAAGAGTTTAGTTAGGCAACTGGACATCCAGTTTTTTGGAAAACGTTTCACTTCTCATCAGAACTGAAGAAGCCTCTTGGATGAGAGGTGAAACATTTTCCATGACCTGGATGACTGAGAACTTTCATAGATACATCTCAATCTGGCTTCATCTCCTTTTTCTCCAAACCTTCCTGTCTGTGTTGTCCCTCTAATCACCTCATATCCATCCTGTCCATCCTTGTGTCTCCTAAAGAGAATCTCAGCATCTTTAACTCCTGTCTTCTGTCTATTCCTAGTGTCTCTTAACCATCCATCATGGCAGAAGACGAAGAAGAAACGCATGGAGCTTAGAAACATTTCCTTCTCTGAAAAAAAAAAAAATAAATAAATAAAACTAAATCACACCTTTAACTTCACCCAGACTGGGAGACTGTGATGACCTGAGTTTGCTCGCTTCCTTTTTCACACACTCCATTATATTCTATTTACATAGGCTGGCTGTACAAAGAAGGTCTAGAAGAAAGAATAACTGTGAATGTGTGAGAGGAACAGGAATAGAAGAAATGTCAGCAGGGAGTTGGTTGTCAGCTCTGCAGAAATAGCTGCGCACTTTCTTTAATGCCGCTGTTTAGCAGATATGTTGGCTCCATTGAGCAGCAGACCTGCTGCTCATCTTTACTTGAAGACCAGGCTCCACAGACAGGTGCACTGGCTCCGTACCACCAACAGGGTTTATATGAGGTGAGAGAGAGTCTCGCTGAGTGAACGGGGAGAGAGGAGCGGGAAGGATGAGCATTAATCCGTACTGAGGTAAATTTACGGAAAACACAGACGTGAGATGAAAACATAAGGTGGTGGAATGGAAACAGTGACTGTTCTGTTACGATGAAGAACAAAGATACTGCACTACTACTACTACTACTACTACTACAGTACTGCATCGTGGTATTTATCCTCACACACCTCATTCATCTTCACGGGGGAGAAGGTGTGGTCTCTGTTGCTTCACCCTGGACAGATCTCAAGACCAACACAGTGGGTTCTCTACAAGAACCATCATGAGATCAGGGATAGTTCATTCACTCCATCGGACACCAAGCCACAGGGTCTCCACGACTGCCACCCAAATCACACTGCACCATGGGTGATGAACCCTTGATTCTTATTTTACTCGTTGCTATGGCAACCTGGCAGTTAGTAGATTCAAACCTGAAGCTTTTCTGCTTCCTTAACTGCCAAGACAACACTGTCCCTCATGACGTAGTCAGATTAAAGTTGTCCGTCCGTTCTTTTTCATCTGGTTATCCATTAGTGGGTCACGGGGACAGTAGTCTCCACAACTGCCACCCAAATCATATTGCACCATACTGTACCTTCCAGTAGGGGGTGAGTCCACTGGAAGTAAATTGCCCTAAACAGGGTTTGAACTTGCCCAGGCCGATTAAAATTATATCCCATGAAAAGATAAAAAAATGCAGCATTATATCTATTTTCTTTTATATTTAAAGATTATTTCTATTTTTACCATATTTTGTTTTGTAACCCAATGAGAATCAATGAGATAAATCGTGATACTGAATCTGAATCAGTGAATTTTTATCAGTTTCCATGGTTACAATTAAAACCATTATTACAATAATAATAATAAAAAAAACAAAGACAAACCCACATTTTGGACTAAAGTCAATTTTAAGGTTTCACTCACTCCATAGTGAAACTATTTGTTTTCTGAAGGAAACAAACAAACTGTTGATCTCACTGTAAGACAATGGTATTACCCATATCCACCACCATGTGGCACTACCACAGGTTTTCACATCCACCCACTACCAAGTTGCTGATGACGCTCCATCCGTTGCTACTGTAACACACGGTTTTTATCAACTGACAACTTAAAACAACACAGACAATTTTTCGTTGGTTTTGTATTTTCAAAGTAAATTTCAAGAAGATGAAATAAAGACGATTGATCAACAAAGTATTTACCACCTGATGAGTGTGTCCTGAGGAATCGAGGACAAACCTCTGTCACGATTCTCTTTCCTCTTCCATAGCAACAGGACGTCTGAGCTGGCGACGGTCTCTGCAGTACCTGCCGGCGTCACTGTTGATTGGCAGAATACTGCACTTCACACCCCTTCTCCACTCAGGTGTGGCGCCGGCTAACCAGCTAATAAACCAACAGAAACACAATCCATCTCTGCCTCCTCAGAGAGAACACTGAGTCGTGCAGATGGTCAATTTCCTCACAAGACATCAGCAGCCGTGGCAGGAGGAGCGGCACATGTGTAAATAATAAAGTTAATGATGGCTGACGCTCCATAAAACGCCTGCACTTCCTCAGACTCTTATTTGTTTGAGCTGCTTCAATGTCAGAGGAGGGAAACCAGCGTCGGTCTGTGACGTCCGTTTCAAAACAACAACAGAGAACAACAACTGTATATATGTATGTATATATATATATATGTATGTATATATATATGTATATATATAAATATACATATGAATAAAGTAAATAAAAAAACCAAACAGATTTATGAGAGAAAAAATATTTGGCATGGTTTGAGTTCATCCTTCTGCTCATCAGACAGACAGACAGACAGACAGACAGACAGACAGACAGACAGACAGACAGACAGACGGAAACATAGATACATAGACAGACAGATAGATATATAGATACGTAGACAGATACGTAGATAGACTGTCAGACAGAGAGACACAGAGACAGACAGACAGATAGATAGACAGACAGACAGATAGACAGACAGACAGACAGACAGACAGACAGACAGACAGACAGACAGACGAAAACAAAGATAGATACGTAGACAGACAGACAGATAGATAATTACGTAAACAGATACGTAGATAGACTGACAGACAGAGAGACACAGAGACAGACAGATAGATAAACAGACAGACAGGCAGGCAGGCGGGCGGGCAGACAGACAGACAGACAGATTTATGACAAACTTAAGACAAACTTAAGTCCATTGGTCCCTCCTTCTATCTTCCAAGCTACAAGGTCAGTAAAAGGAAACTCAAACCCTATTTTAGCAGGATTAGAACCCATGACCTTGATGCTGTAAGGCAGCAGCACTGAACCAATCTTTTCTCTTTAATCTTTCTTTTCAAATCATTGTCTCGATGCCTCATGTTTTGTTGTGTTGACTGGAAAATCCGGACTTTAAATCACGATGTTCAGACTTTGGGCAGTGATTCTGCTCCACATTAACCAACTCAATTTTCTACCATTTGCTCCACCTGTAATGAGTAAGGCAGAGTAAAGGGCACGTTTTAAATGTCATCTCGTGCACTGACTCGCACACTGTGGCCAGAATATGTTGGTCCACATTATTGCATCGCAGGATGAAATGAAAAAGAATGTGTGGGGTTAAGACTAATCAGGTGGACCTCTTTGTTAGGTTTGCATTTTTTTCATTATTACCAAGAAAAATGACCTTGTTATGTCTGAATGCTCAGTATCACAGCGTTGCAAATTAAAAGGTGTCCTGACGTCTCTTTGTACCTGAGAAAACAGCAAGACTCAAACGGCCTTATGGGTAGTTTCGCTCTCACCGCAGTCACAGACGACGCAGCGCGGGGAGGTGTCAAGGAGGCGGGAGGAGGGTGAGAACGGACACGCTGTGAAAACATATTGTGTCACTTACTGTGAACCGTTAGTCTTGGTCATTAACAGAACTAAAAAAAAAAACTTTTTGTCCTCATAGGCTACTTTTTCTCAAGGTGATTGTCTTCTAACTGGGACTGGGACTGGACTTCATCCTCGGCAGCCGTGTGTTTACAGCAGATCTGCTGCAACAGGACGGTATGTGGTTCATAAAAGGGATCGAACTCAGGACCTTCTGAGTGTAAGGCAGATATGGTAAGTGCAACACCATGAAGTGCACAGGTTTTACACCACAGATTGAGCCATCTAGCTGGTGACAACACTGCTGCCAGGAAGTCTGGACTCAAACCCAGAACCCTGCAGGTGTGAGACCAGACGTTTTCCTTAATCAGACTCCGCACAGCAGCACCTACTGGCGGAGTGAGTTGGCAAGAAAAATCCTAACGTTCCTCACATACTAGTAAGAGACTAGTTCCTTGGACCCTGAACCTCCTGCCTGGCTCAAGGGAATCGTTGCCTCAGTCCGACTACAGCGCTCTCGTCACATTGATCTGTGCGCACTTTTTGTTCTTCAATTCCGTTTTTTTTTTCTACTTTTCCAGAATTATTAGTCCCTGTGTATGTGACAACTGGGAGACGTACATAACCTGACTGTTGAATGATTAGAGTTCCAATAAGCAGTAAATGGCTGCAGAGTTATTCTGCATGAATGTAAATGAAAACCAGCGTCAATTGCCCATTACACTCAGCTTGAAGGCACGGAATATTTCCCTTGTTGCGTAATCATCGTTTATCCAGGTTTAATGGAGCAAGTATCTCCAAGCACACCACTCTGTTAGCAACCCGCACCACCGTCTCTGGTAGTGGGACGTACCTCACACGCAGCGACTCGGCAGTGTCTCCTGGTGTTGTGACCACCCTGAAGTTCAAGTCCCGTTTCATCTATTGGCTGATACAATGTTTACAGGTGGGAAAACATGACAATGTCAAGATAGTAAAAAAAGTATTTTGCTCACTGTGGTATATGTATATGTACATATTTAGGAAGGGCCAGCTAGATGGCCCTGATGCCACAATCTGGCGAGATGATTGGTCTGAGCTCTGTAAACTGAACCAGCTGTGGCCATTTACTTACATCGTGGAGAGCCCTCACTGAAGGCTCTGGCAGATTTCATGGAACCTGACAACAGTAGTTGGCTGAAATATGATTGGGTAAAAAGTTTTATTCAACTTTTTAATTGTAAAATCTCTTCTTATATTAATAGAAAACATATAATTTTATGTATGAGTAAAAGTGTTTTACGTTGTATCTTTAGGCCAGCAGAGAAGGCCTTGCTGGCCCTCATGGCCCACCACTGGTATATATACACATATAGTGATATATAATTACTTTTATCTTGGCTCATGACATTGGCTTATTAATCACCTTTGTCTTTAACATAAATAATAAGAATGAGAAAATGTATTTGAAGCATTGGGTTCCTTCAGTGACCCAGTACAAATATGTTTTATTCCGTTTTATAAAATATTTCATGTATTTCTCTGTCTCGGCCAATTTCAAACTCTAAATGTCTCTCCATTAGACGGAGATCAGAAATAAAAAAAACTCCCTCATTTGATTCATGTAACATCTTCTCATATTCAACCTTGGTCCCTGCTCTTCAGCTGCTTCCTATTGTGAAACCAAAAAACCTCCCAAGGCCACATTTCATTCACGTTCACACCAGCGTCGCTCCACACGTCCCTGCTTTGAAAGAAAGAATAAAGAAAAGTGCGGAGGAGGACAAGTTTTTACTGAAGCTTTGGAATTTTGACACCGAATCTGATGGTCAGGTGATCTGTCTGTCTGACCGTCTATCCACCAGACATCAATCTACCTGTCTATCTATCTATCTATCTGTCTTTCTGTCTATCTGTCTATCTGTCTGTCTGTCTGTCTGTCTGTCTGTCTGTCTGTCTGTCTGTCTATCTATCTCTCTATCTGTCTATATCTATCTATCCATCCATCAATCCATCTGTCTATAGGTCCGTCTGTCTGTCTTTCTCTCTATCTGTCTATCTGTCTGTCTGTCTGTCTCTCTCTCTGTCTGTCTGTCTGTCTGTCTGTCTGTCTGTCTTTCTCTCTATCTGTCTTTCTATCCATCCATCCATCCATCCAGCCGTCCGTCCATCCATCCGTCTATAGGTCTGTCTGTCTATCTGTCTGTCTGCCAATCTATCTATCTATCTATATATCTATCTATCTAACTGTCTGTCTGTCTGTCTATCCATTCATCTGTCCACCCATCCATCTATCTATTCGTCCATCCGTCCATCTATCTGTCTGTCTGTCTGTCTGTCTCTCTGTCTGTGTCTGTCTGTCTGTTTATCTATCTATCTCTCTATCTGTCTATCTATCTGTCTGTCTGTCTGTCTGTCTGTCTGTCTTTCTCTCTATCTGTCTATCTATCCATCCATCCATCCATCCAGCCGTCCGCCCATTCATCCGTCTATAGGTCTGTCTGTCTATCTGTCTGTCGGCCAATCTAGCCATCTATCTATCTATCTATCTAAATGTCTGTCTGTCTGTCTATCCATTCATCTGTCCACCCATCCATCTATCTATTCGTCCATCCGTCCATCTATCTGTCTGTCTGTCTGTCTGTCTGTCTGTCTGCCTATCTATCTATCTATCTATCTATCTATCTATCTATCTATCTATCTATCTATCTATCTATCTATCCATTTATCCATCCATCCACCCATCCATCTATCTATTTGTCCATCTGTCCATCTATCTGTCTGTCTGTCCATGCATCCATCCGTCCAATCATAAGTTTGTTCGTCCAGCGTTTGTCCATTTTTTGTCCGCTGAGTCACTTCCACCATCTGCTTCACTTTCTCCTCACTGAACATCCAGGTCTTTTCACCATTAAAGATGTTCATCTCACTGCGTCTTCACATATTCCTGGAAACTGACAGTGGACGTCTTCAACAAGCCTGTGTTGATGAAGTGGATTCACGTCCATTCAATCTTGGTCGCTCCATTCATCTACTTTTTTGGTCTGAAAGCATCAGCGTGTGTCGTAAACATCACATGGCTTCATAACATCCTTGACACCGAGCATCCATTCTTCAGAGCCGCTGACGTTAGTGAGCAACGAATCCTGTAGAGCAGGAGAGAATATACTGCAGAGTGAACATCAGCTGGTGTGGAGTCTGATGGATGATGTTACGGAGCTCCCGCCTCCTCAGGGTGGATGAAGGACCTCGGCCTCCGATCTGCTGACGATCCACTGTGCTAATTGTTGACGTGTCGTCCCGTCGTTGTCAATCTTAAAAAATGGACTCCACGTTTTTTCGCCTTTTTGGCAAATTGATGGACATTAAAGTGGCGGGACGGAAGAAATCGATGACGAGCGAGTCGCTTATCGCTTAACTTATCATAACATAAGAATTTTTTTACGATATTTTCAAAATAACACAGAAAAGTGCAAACAGTTATGGCACCTGCAGTGACTTTAAAGACTTAGACGTCTCCTCCTCTGAAAGCGCTCTCTTCGTTACACACATGCAATGAATGCAAACTGGAACTTGTTGTAGGTCGGTTGACATTGTTTGTTGTTACAATCTTTGCTAGTGAAGGACCAGGGTCCATGTCTATGTTTCGCCACCGTATATACGTACATATATTTTATATATTTATATGAATATCCAGAAATCCAGGGGTTAAGGAAACAGACTTGGTTCCGCCATACCCCTGGTTTGAATCCCCCTAGTGCTGAGTTAGCGCTGAGGTGCCGCTAGCATAGCATTGTCCCCACACACTGCTGGCTGAGATAGCTGATCCCTGCTAACTGGGCTGAAATTTCCCCCCCAAATTTTGGGATGAACAACAAAAACAACTTATATATATGTACAATATACTGTTTATATACATGTAGTATTTTTCCCACAGATACAAATATATTTGCAATGTGTTCTTCTCTCTGATTGGCTCAATCATCCTAGCATCTCTCATCATCTGTCCTTGTTTTTGCTCACTTTCTCTTTCATTTATATTTCACTTATCTGTCTGTCTCTAACCCTACTGTCCAACTGTCCAACTGTGTAGGACAGGGTAAAACAGTCTATGGAGGGGTGATAACAGTGGTGGGAAGGTTTGTTAAAGGTAAATATTTTCAGAAATAATCTAGTATCTGTCTCGTCTGTTCGATTTTTCCCATCTTGCATTGCTACATGCACTAACCACAGTGAATGCCCTCATTTATTCAGGATTATTAGTGGAAACTAATCCTTAACATCAGTCTCCATATGTTCAGAAGAAGAACATGAGTCGTCTAATTCCCATCCCTGTGTTTTAGGATCTGTGGTGTTGCTTAACGACACTAATCTGCTACAGACTACGAACTAAAGAGTTGACAGAGCGAAGAGTCAACAGCGGAGGATTTCAGACAATACTACAAGACGGGGAACAAAAACACAGAGTGCAAACAACGCTGTGCAAAACAGCTTCAGAGGAGAAACTTTTCATCGAGCGCCACTTGAGGATTGATTCATATTCAGAGAGAAATGAAAAAGTGAGCTGCGGCTATTGTTTCTGCAGCTGAGCAGCTTCTGCACTGAACACCATGGACATCAGACCATGTATGACAGGAGATACGACGGGGAACGTTTTCTCTGCACACACTACTGGGCCAGACTATTAAATCAGAGTTACACCCATTTAAGTTCATTTGCATAGGATAATAGGTTATATCAGCTCTGATGTCATTAACAAAAAAAAAAAAACTTGAGCACGTACTTCAGAAACTAAGAAAACTACCAAAAGTACTCAGCTCTGCAGTAATTAGAGCAGCTCATGGAGGACTGATGGTTCTAAATGTGAAACTCTCCAAAAAGAAATCAGTCATGAGGAGCAGTTCTCATCCCATTCATCAACATCCCAACTGGTTGAACAAAGTTTCTTCTTCTAAGATAAGAGAAAATCCCACCACTCAGAATAAAAGTTTCATTTATTTCAGCCACATTCCTGATCTGTTCCCACTCCACCGTGCCAGACCTGACTCCTGCTCCGAGTCGTGAGGACTTCTCACTAAAAAGTAAAAAGATGGAATTTCTCCGACACCTACAAGTCAAAGATCTTGTCTCCCGGTCTTTGAATTATTTTCTAAAATGTTTGTACTTAAACCGCTCAGGGAGACGTTGGCGTTCGCAGGAGAGTCTGCAAAATGACGGCTGCACAGCAAATATTTATGATGTCACATACAGTAGTATAACCAGAAAATAAACAAACAAAAACTCAGGCAACAGCTCCCCCAGTGTTTGCTCTCATCACACCTGTAGCCCTAGCTCTGGACTCAGATTTTTCCCGTTTCATCAGAGGGTGGCGGTGTTGGGTCAGTTCCAGGAACGTAAAGTTATCGCAAAATGTTGACGACAGACCAGTTCTCTCCGAATATTGAGAAGCAGCCGTAGCGTTCTTCTAACCCTGCTGATGGTAAAGCACCAGTTCCTGGATTAGACCTTCCGTACCAGCCTGGAGCTTCAGCCTGGCTCTGACAGGTCCGTTCCATATCTTCATGGAACGGCTGACCTACTTTACAGAGCTGCAGTTACTGCAGTACTCAGATGTTGTTGGCTCCACCTTCACTCACTTCCTCTCCTTTGTTTCCAGTGTCATTCCACAGAACACCAACCAACGCTCCAGGGTGACGTCCACTAACAGCCGCCTGTCTTTTTGAGGTGGTGCTCGGTGGATGAGTCCACCTGCCTGTGTCCGTCCTCCACTCTCACAGGTCACTCTGTACTTCCATCTCCTCTACAAACTCCTGTCCACTACAGGCATTTTCTTCCTTTCTGCCAAATTTACTGCCACCCGTCTTTCCTCCCTGTGACGGACCTGTCCAACACACTTCCCTCTCCTGTGCCTCCTTCACTGACACGTGCTTTAAAGTCTGCTCCCGTCACCGTCCTCCTCGCTCTGGGGACAAAGTCTACCTCTTAATTTAACTGCCTATAAATTTCTGTCTGTCTCTGAAACTGACGTATACATGAAGTCAGGTGGAAATGGAAACCTTGGTGTTATATATTCTTGACTGTGGCTGAACGCCATACACATGCATATATATACATATCTATATATATATATATATATATACTCATTCACATATAAACGTTCATCTAAAATGCACATTTTCCTTTATATTTATATTAACCATATGTATGGATTTGATACATTAATTTGTGTATATATTTTTTATGGTATTTATGACATATATGTTTAGTTTATTTACATTACATATTTATGATTACTAATACAGGGATATACAATTTTACATTTCTATATATGTTTATATGAATATTTACATACAAATATGTATGTGTAAATACATGTAAGGAATATTTATATTAGGTATTAACCTTTATATGTTTACAAATACAGTACATGTGTGCATATATGTATGTTTAAAAATATATATATATTCACATTATAAATGAATGTAAATATACAAATAGTTTACATGTACATGAATATATTTGTTCACTTATATACGGTACATATACATGTATGTATATATACATATACAATACACATCTGTATGTTAAGATATGTGTAACTGGAAATTGCATATTCATGTTTATATGTATATTATATATTCATACACACAGTTATGTAAGTTAATACATATACACATAAAGAATTAGATATATGTAGATAGATAGATATATGCTTAGATATATGTAAAGTGTACTTTACATATTCATGTTTATAAGTATACTAAAAACATTTATGTCAGTTATGTACATTGACATTTGTTTATATGTATGTATGTATTTAAATACATGTACATGTATATATGTGTTTACACATATATACATACATATAAACAAATGTCAATGTACTTAAATTACATATATGTACATATGTAAATACTTACATACATACACATAAACCAGTGCCAATGTACTTATATTACAAGTACTTTTCTATATGTATGAATTTGAATTTTTACATACATATAAACAAATGTCAATGTACTGAAATTACATTAATGTTGTTAATTTATAAACTGTTTTTACATGCAATTCTATTATAATGTGTTAAATTCTGTCTTCTGTCTAATCTAAAGTTGTTGCTCACTGGCTCTAAGTACAAGTGGATTCAAACCATGTTTCTTTTTCTGTTTAATTTGTTGAAACACGCTCTTAAAGAAACGTCCACAGTCTCACGGTGAGGACCTGAGGCCTGGATGATGTTTACCGACCGTGAGACCAGAACACACACACTTTTATTTCTTTTTTTTCACCCTGTTCTCAGCGAGTAGACGTCCACGTATGTCTTTGAAGCCGCCACTTGTGGCGAGCTGCAGGGAGAAGCTCCACGGGCGGCCGGGGTTTGTTACGCTGTTGTTCAGCTGCAACGTTGTTCTGCTACTTGCTCTAAAAATGTGATAGTGGTATCGCACCACCCGACGTGAGACCGCGGAGCAGCCGAGCATCCGCACAGCAAGTCCAAATCAAAGAACAGGACCGCAGTCACCGCTCCTGGAAAGCGAATGCATCACCAGGCCATTACGGAGACTGTAAGCGTATCTTGTTTCGATCATTGGTTACTCAAACACAGTAATTGTTCTCCTCGGAGGAAACAGGAAAAGGTAAGACGTGGCTCAATAACACCTTCCCTCTAATGTCCTCCGCTCCACTGATTATCCTCCATGATGACACCATTACTCTGGTCCCCTGGCAAAACTGAGAGACAACAAACTCACTGCATAAACCAAAGCTCAGCTTCTAATTCTCCGCTGATTCTTGTCGTCCACTTCTTCCCAGTCTTATCGAGGTGTTTTGTCCTCCAGTGGCCAAATGAGACAGGAAAAGTTTCCCTGGACATTTCTTAGAGGGACAGCTGCACTGCAGTACTTTTCTGTGTAAGACTGGTCTCACAGTTGAAGGGATTTGGTGGTGCAACGAGAAGGTCCTGGTCCACTTCATCTTCTGTGCTGCATCTTATCTGCATCCGTGTTTTCTTCACTGCTCTTTACAGCCAGAGAAGCTTCTCACTGTTGAACTTGTCCTTCAGAAGTGTGGACCATATATGCTGTATATATGTACGTATATGGATATATATATATGTATATATACAAATACATAAATACATAACTTCTAGTGTGCTCACCTCCTGCAGGAGTGGGTGACAGTCGTGGAGACTGTTGCCCAGATGAATATGCAACATATATTGTGTATTCATACAATCACAAATATATCTCTGTCTACATCCATGAGTTGTCTCACTACCTGTCAGTCTCTGTCTGTCTGTCTGTCCATGTGACCGTCTGTGTGTTTCTTTATCTGTTTGTCCATTTGTCTGTGTCTCTTTCTCTCTGTCTGTCTGTGTCCCTATCTGTCTGTCTCTTTGTCTGTCCCTCTGTCCATCTGTCTGTCACTCACTCTACATATCTCTATTTGTCTGTCTGCCTGTCTGGCATACACAAATATATATACAAATATATATATTTATATATTATATACAATGATGATATGCAATATATATTTGCATATACATAAATGTATGCACATACATATTTATACGTAAAAAAAGAAGATTTTCAATATGTGGATGTAAAGTAAAAGCCTCTTTCAATGTTATAATGTAAATTTATAGACATTTAACGTAACAAAAATTTCTTTTGTCTCAACACGTCTCACCAGCGCCACCAACTGAGTAAACAAATGTATCATAATACTAAATATAGTATTTAGACTATTGTTTGGAGATATAGTAATGTGTAGTAAACTCCAACGTAGTACAGTTTTGTTTCTGATTTACTCTGAGGTTGATGATGAAAAATAAATTCCCAGGATTTTAGTAAAAAATGTTATTTTTATGAATAAAAATGTCTTTTTCTCAACTTTTCTGATTTTTCCCCTCAGTTTTCCTTCACACTGAGACGTTTCGATTTTTCCCAGCTTGTCTTGAATTTATTCTTCAAATGAACAGAACATGTTTTGATTGGTGGCTTGATTTTCCTCACAGGCTTCAGCGTTCACCTGGAAACGGGAACAACAGCGAGAGGAGCAGGAGTGGAGTCACACTCGCCTTTATCTTCTCTTCATTCTTTCAAAATATCCGTCATCAGTGGAAATTATCGCTTCCAGCTCTGATGACACCCGTGTTTCAACCTGTCTTTTTCACGGACGCCGCTCCGTCCAGTCCACAATCCTTCAAGCAATTCAACAGATTCAACAAGACAGAAAGAAAATGGCAGATTGATCTCCACGTCCTGACATTGTCCCATGGAACTTGGATTTCAGCTCTGGTGCCTCCATCTCCGTCTGCAATCCAAGTTCACATTTGGTAAATTCAGCAGAGTGGACGCAATTAGTAAAAACAAAGGCCGCTTCCATCTGAGGTCGTCCAGCTGATACTGTCAAAGAGTCGGATCACAGGTCGCAGAGTCAGGAAAAATGAAAAAAGTGTTTGCAGGAAACTAGGGACAGACTTCCTGTTTACTAGTCATTGTAACCAGAACCATTTCAGGAGAAGATCCAAAGTTTGGAAAGATGATTTAGTTAAGGATTGTTCACCCAGAATCACCAAAGGTTCTTATTTCCCCGCCGACAAAACCCACTGTCTCTGCGTGCTGCGTTCAAGGGTACCAGTGAGGACCCATTCACATGAACACAGAGGCGGAGAGAGCGGAGCAGCTGCTCCACTCACATTCAACAACTGTTCCGTTTTCGAATCAAAGCAACAGCAACGTAGCTCGGCTTTAAAGCCTCGACCTCGGGCTGTGTCCTTTCCGGGAATCGACCAAAGTTTTGTCTTCAGGGACAGACGACGCCATCATCATTCACTAAATTACCTACATTAGTTTGTAGTTCAGTCCAGGGTTTGAATCCCAATGAACAGCCAGTCCCGAATGGCGCCATCATGTGTTAGACTGTGGTAGATGGAAAAGCCTAATGACAATAATTGTCCCATTTGTCCACTGTTAACATCCCGACGTAAACACATGGACAAGGTTACAGCTCATCACAGATAAAAGTATAAATATGATTTTCTAAAGAGATAAAGTTATAAAAGTCATCTGTCTTTATATCTCTGCCTTTCTGTCCATTTTCTGTCTCCCTGTCCATCAGTCTGTCTGGCAACCTGTCAGTCTCTCTGTCTGTACATTAGTTCATCTGCCTGTCTCTTACTCTATCCATCTGTCCATTCGTCTGTCCATCTGTCTATGCCTCACTCTGTCTGTCTGTCTGTCTGTCTCTCTCTATCTATCTGTCTATTTGTATGTCCACCTGTCCATCTTTCTGCCTCTCTGCGTATCTGTCTGTCTCTCTTCTATCTGTCTTAATGCGTGTCAGTCTCTCTGTCTGTCTGTTTCTCTGTCTGCCTGTGTCTCTCTCTATCTGTCTGTCCATCTGCAAGTCTGTCTAACTACCTGTCTCTATGACATTCTTTCTGTCTGTCCATCTGTCTGTCTCTAACTCTGTCTGTCTGTGTGTCCGTCTCTGCGTCTGCCTGTCTGTGTCTCTCTATATCTGCCTGTCTTTCTTTCTCTGTCGGTCTGTGTCTCTATCCATCTGTCTGTCACTCACTGTCCCTCTCTGTTTGTCCCTGCATCTATCTGCCTGCCTGTCTGTATGTCCATCTGTCCATCTCTCTGTTTATCTGCCTGTCTCTCTTCTATCTGTCTTAATGTCTATCAGTCTCTATGTTATTCTCTCTGTCTGTCTCCATGTCTATCTGTCTGTCTCTCACTACCTGTCAGTCTCTATGTCATTCTCTCTGTCTGTCTTTCTGTCTATCTATCTGTCTCTAACTCTCTCTGTCTGTCCGTGTGTCCATCTGTGCGTCTGTCTGTCTGTGTCTCTCTATATCTATCTGTCCATCTGTCTGTCACTCCCTCTCCCTCTCTGTCTGTCCCTCCATCTGTCTGTCTGTCTACAGTGACTCCTCTTCCTCTGGTTTTTCTTTGACTCAGATGTTTGTCTTGTTATTCCATCTAAGGTCAAAGGCCAAGAGTGAAAAACTGCATGAACGCTGTAATCCTTCCTAACCCTGTGACACTGAAGGCATCTGCAACCACCGCACACCCACCGTACGTCCACTGTACGTCCACTGCACACCTGTCCTCTGACCTCGGAGCTCTCAGATTCTTTTTTAACAGAATCAAACAGGACACAGACATTATTTCATTCTGGTCGTATCTTTTCAACATCTCCTGAAACGACTCTGGTTGGAGTTGAAGATGTTGTCCTCACTGCCCGAGTCCTTCTCTGTCTTCTCCAAACAGCGATCAGATCAGGGCTGAAACGCTGCAATGATCGGCGCTCACCTGCAGGGGAATTCACCTGGCGTTCGATCCTCCGCAGTCACCTGCATCCTCACCCATATTTTAGCCTGATTTCACGCTCCACTGTGTTGCTCATTGGTTTGAAAAATGCACAATCCCAGCAATTTATTATGAGACTGCGTTTTGCTGAACAAATTGCTCAGAGGAGTGGCTTCACGCCGCATCATAAGTCTTGCACGGAGCAGACACTTGGACGTGAAAAAGCACAGGTTCTGTACACAGGGGCAGAATTAATAATGGCTGAATTCCATTTTGCTGCTGCAGTTTTACTGACGTGTTATTGAGCTTTTGCCTAAGTGTAATGCAGTTAAGGTGGACTGGGACTGAACCCAGGCTGCAGCGCTGGTGTCATGAGACCGAGACGTGAATAAAACCTCATGGAAAAAAAAAAAGTTGTTGGATATTCGTACATTAAGAACAACAGGTTGTGACAGGATTCTCAGTCGTCGGGGAGATTTTATCCTTAAAAGCCCAGCAGTGGACGACTGATATTTCCTTAATTTTTTATAAACTGCACAGTTTGAACGACTTCCAAGTTCCCAGGTTTCAAAGAGAATTTATTGAAGAGGATTTCTGTTGAGGCACTGGAACTGATTTCAGAAAACTTCCCTGGACTCTGGGTTAGTTCACGACCTTTATGGCGCCTAGCGGTTAAGGAACTGGACTGGGGTGAAGAGGGTTCCAGGTTTGAAACTCTGAGGTCCAGTGAACATGGCACCGTCCCCACCCACTGCTCCCTGGACACTCAAAGCTTCACTTTGGTGAAGGGTGTGCTTTCCTTTCGTCCCTTCATTGGAATTCTCCAATGAATTCCCAGATCTCCATCGTGAAGAATTGTGCAGGAAGTGTTGAACCCGGTCACTGGTCTAAAGACTGAACATCAGTTTGATTTTTATGGGGAATAAAGAGAAAAAATGTGATGTTTGCTCCGATTTCAAAGATTTGAAAGTCGGAAAAACCTAATAAATATCAAACGTAGCGGAAACTTGATTCCACGATAGGATGATGAAACCAAGAGACATGTCTCTTCAGTCTTCAAAATCAAAATTGAAATTATATCTGCTTGACTCACACTTCTTTTTGTGTTCAGTGTTTTAAGGTGATGAGCAGCAGGGATGGAGTTTTATTTCCATCTCTAAGCTAAAAAAATTGTAAAAATTCCGATGGTTGTCTAGGAGTTAACGCTAATCACTTAAAAAGAAAAAAACAAAACTCCAAAGCTGTGGCTCGATTTCCCAATAATCAGTGAGCTCTTCTTCATCACTTCAGCTCTGCTCCTCATTAACCCTCCTTGACCCCATGAACTTTTGGGGACGAAGGGTTAATGAGGATGAATCAGTGTTGGATGAAGAGTTGCTTTAATTCGGAGAGCGCCTCCTGCTGTGATATAAGTACATATTAGTCTCTGGAAGGATACAATTTAATTAGGCTGCTGCAGCTCCCCTCTGTGTGAATCCCATTTTTGTTTTCATCTCAAAAACCTCAGCCGCCGCCGCCGCTGAACGTTAATTATGGATGCGAGCGAATCCACAGTTGTGTAACAGCGTACGTCCAAGTTACAAAAGCTCTGCGGGAAGTTTCACATTTGGAAAATTTTAAGATGAAGTTGCAAAAGTTGTACGAAGCCCGAACCAGAATTTATTTTCTGGAAAAAAAAAAAAAATATCGGGAAAAAAAAAAAAAAAAAAAAAAAATTGTTGTCTGGAAGAGGCGGAAAATCGCCGTCAAAGCGAGGCTTTCATGAAGTCAGGGTGTACAAAGGAAATTTGGGTTCATTAATTCAAAGTGGACTGGGAGCACTCCGACACAAGTGGGTTCCAACAAAGGCTGTGGATGTTTGGAGTTGGAGGCAGCGGGCCAAATGGTTTCATGCTCACTCAGTGGCTGTGCGTGCGTGCGTGCGTGCGTGCGTGCGTGCACATTAGCCGCCAGTGGCACTCTCTCTCTCTCTCCACGGGGCAAATAACTCCTCAGAGTGCAATTCACTGCAGTCTTTCAATTTGCATGTTATTTAGTTGCCTGGTCACATGACTCATCCCAGTCTGCCACGTCTTATGTCATCCTCTCCTGCAGTAATCAGACTTTTCAGAGCTTCACATGATTAAACACTGAGCTGTTTATGAATATTTCTTTTTTTTTTTTTAATGATTATTTTTCACTCCGTTTGATGAGGAGCATCTCTTTCCAGGGTTTACACTAATGAGGTATTTGATAGAATTTACAACCGAAGTTTTCAAGAAAAAAAAAATGTCCAGAAATGTTCAGAATGGTTTAATTATCAAAGCGTGACAGTGTAAAAAAAATAAAAAAACAACCCAAAAAAGTTACAGGTTCTGAGTCCTGGACCAGGAAAACACTGGAAGTTCTGCACCAGGTGACACTGTTGTATGACTCAATGTATGGGAATATATTTATACCAAACTCTGAGCTGCTCCTAATAAGACAACAACAACTTTCACTGCAACCACAGCTCTGCCCATTTACAATAATGCAATGTAATCTATTGGGTTGTCAAACATCTGGGTCGTGGGCCAAAAACGGTCCACTAACGTGTTCAGTGCGGCCCTTTAATTGAACTTTGCTGTTGAAAAATACTTCATTAAATCATTAAATATGAATAAATAACGACACACATCTAATCGTCATGCGTTACTTTCACTATTCTCTACAATTTTGATCCCGTCGCAGAACCAAAACAAAACAAGGGTTTTGCTTTTGACGTTATTTTCTTTCTGATATCCGATATCCCGATCTTGTCCAAATACTTGATATAAGATATATATGTAGTCATGTAGTCAATTTAGTGATTTCAGTAATTTTGCGCAGTGACCTACTGTATCACCATGACAATAATTTTTACGATCACTTGTATAATTTTGGGTACATCATCTGAGCTAACGCAATAAATTGCGTTATCGGGTTTTCAATATCAGGATGGATCGGAAAAAAGAAAACAATTCTTTCTGATATTATGAATTTAAGCTTATTGACATTTTGGAACATCTTCACTAAAGGCGTCTTCATAGAATGGGCTATAATAAAACTGTGATTGTTTTACGCTAAACATAGCGCCACCTAGTGGCATGAGACGAATGCAATGCATATTCTTGATAAACCTGAAAAATTTTAATATTTGTTCTTTTTGCATTGATTCAGAAGGGCTAACCGGCAAATGGCAGCGCTGATGCTAAGTGCACTTACGCTACACCTGGTGGACAAACTTGGTTAAAGCGCACAATCCACTAGTGTCTTTCAATGACATAATATTGTCTTTTGAAACCTGATTTGACCCTTTTTGAAGTGGCTCTTTTCCCAGACGGACTCCAGGACCACCTGTGGATTTATCCGACAACCAGAACCAATCCATCTTCCTTCCATGTAACAGAACATTCCTCAACATGTTTCCACAGCCTTCCGACTCCTTTCTCCTCACTCCTCCTCCATCGAGGAGCTTCTCCCTGTTTGTTCGTGGGCAGGTTTCTACTAGTGTTACAATGAGAAGTGAGCGACCGAGGCCTCGGCTACATTGATTTTTCCGACTGCGTCCTGACTGCGTAAAAGCCTTCTCATGTATGATCTAAAGGCAGAAGAAACCGAGCATTTATTATTTATTCACAGTAGGGAGTTCTTCTAGTTCTGACTGCAGTCCAACTCCAAATCTTCAGGTCGGGGAAGTTTGGACAACGATGTGTCAGATGTGAAGCAGATGTAAACTGACGGTTTATTATATTTCCGTCCAAAACTGTGTTTGTAGGAGAGACAAGGATGGACAGGATCAGGAATAACCGGGGGGACACACAGACAGGAAGGTTTAGAGAAAAAACTAGAGAAGACAGAGTGAGATGGTTTGGACATGTTCATTGGAGGGACAGTGGATACATTGGTAGAAGAATGATCCTAGAGATGGAGCTACCAGGTAGGAGACAAAGAGGAGACTGATAGATGCAGTGAGGGAGGACATGGACGATTCCCTGTGGAAACCTCTGAAAAATGGACAAGCTGAAAGATGACGAATCACAATTGTTTTAAAAACAAAGAAAATGCAATATTTGTGACATTTGTCAAATAGTCTAGGGGAAAAACTGACGTATATGAACCTGGAAGTCACTAGATGGCAGCATTACAGCACATTTAATTAAGCTTAAGCTCAAACAGTGGTTGGTACAGATAAATAAATATTACCATTACCATATATTGGCACTGGTTGATATCGCTGGTTCCGTTAGCACACCTGCGTCTGAGAGCAAAGAGCAAAGAGTCATGGGTTTGAATCCCGTATAACCTTGATAATCTTAATCCTCCTTTAAGTCACTTTAGGTAAAAATATACAATTAATCTGTAAACATTAAATGTTGGAAATTAAATATAGGTCCAATAGGTCCAATAGGTCCAATACGTCCAATATATTGGACATTAGGGAACGGTGTTACCAATATTGGAGATCCATAATATATAGAACTGTACACATATATGTGTATATGATATGTACAACATTCTTGTACTTGTTTATAGGATATTCTTATAAGTGATTAAATTTTAAAAATATTTTCTATTTTTTTATTTTGAAGTTAAAACTTTTTTAGTCACATGTTTACCTGGAGTCATGAGTCCAGTGACTAATGATAATTTTTCCCATCTCCATGACTGCGGACTGTTCTGCTGTTCCATCATTAAACCCAGATATTTTTTATTTCCGAATGCGAGAAACAACACTAAAAGAAGAAACACAATTTAATTTGAGACGCTAGGAACAATAGAAACAGTGACAGCCAATCAAAATCCAAATCACATCCAAATTCACCCGTTGCCATCTCCTAGTTGACAGATGACACGCAAATTACTGACTGGCGGAGAAACTATCATTTTTTTGTCAGTCAACACAACAAAACATTAATCAGTGAAAAATTAAAACGCGTCTTGTGAAGCGGCCTTTGTGTTTGGGTCACTTAATGCCAATAAGGTTGTCACTGCCAGAGACTTTGTTTTACCACAAACACAACTCTGTCCAGAGAGAAAGACAACGGACGGCGAACGCTCTGACCTGAGAAGTCCGGTGAGTGGCGTTTATCACCGACTCTTTCTGACATTTGGAGGAGAAAGTGATGTTGAAGTGAGAGTTTGTGCCAAAGACAGTAAATGAAATGGCGTTCAACTGAAATGAACTGCCTCCGAGGAGCAGCCTTTATTTTTCCACCCTCATTCCGGCTGCGGGTAACAAGCAGGCAGATCCCGAATCCCGAATAAATCATAAAGACAGAGGAATAAAACCAAACATGGCTGCAAACAAACGGCGCTCATTCAAGGCACGGACCACATCCATCACAGATGTTTGGAGGTTTGGAGTGAGGCGCTAAAAAAAAGATAAAACACAAATGATTTGACAAACGGCCTCGTGGAACCACCTCTGCTGCTGACACAGGGTTAGCTGTTCTTCTGCTTTACTTCACACTGGCTGTTGTCTGTAGGTTTTTGTGGGATCGCCACCTTATGGAAGGTAATAAAACTTTATGGAACTTTCACTTTATTGACTCGTCCTTGTAGATCTGCAGCTCCACATGGATTCTATGATAAAATGGTAAATTAAGACTTCAGACGAAAACATACATCAATGCGTCTAGAGCTATTTTTCTATATATTAGTCCTACTGTCTGCCTAGAGCGCCCTCTAGTGAAAATAACAAACCCAACCAGTTGATGAAAAAAAGTGCGACATATAGTCCAGAAAAAAGAGTACATACATATATCTCCCTGTCCCTCTCTGTCTCTCTCTCTATATATATTAATATATATATAATGATAATTTTCACTAGAGGGCGCTCTAGGCGTGTGTACCAGTATCTGCTGCTCTTCTATAAGAGCGATATTTACATACTGGTGCGACCTATAGTCCAGAAAAGTACAGCAAGTACACTTCTTTGTACATACTGTTTACTTATGTTATATATGTATATTTGTGCAATGTGCAAATGGATCAATGCTGATCAACTACATTTTTGCATTGCCCCCTAGTGGTATCATGAATATTATCCTCATGATTGGAACCCTGTGGTTTTCAAGAATAGAATACACAGAACTAAAAGACAACAGGTTTACATTTGTGTCCCAGTGTTTGAGGCCATATTTGTCTGGATTTTATTTGTACGTCACCAACAGGTGGTGTTGATTAATTATTAATGACCAAGGAAAACTAACAGAACACAGAAGAGTGAGGACGTCTCTCTGATCTCTGAACTAATTTGGATGTGTGTTTTTTTTTACAACTCACTGCTGGGAGTGTAGGCTGAGCACAACTTCCAAATCTGTGCTGACTTAAGGTGACACCTGATGATGCAAGGATCAGCAATAAAATTGAAGACCGACTTTGTGGAAGTGCAAAGGCTGCAGTACAGAGACTCACACCCTGACACACGCAATACTACATCAGTCTCTCTGGAAGTGCAAGTAAGTTGTTCATTTAGAGAAGTTGGATTTGGAGGTAAATAAAAACTCACACAGAATGAACAGGTCAGAACACATCCAAGTAACCAAGGGGTTAATGTTGGAGGCTAATATAGGCTTTGTAATTAATTCATCTTTAATAATCGCATTTTCATGAACTAGTCCCCTTCTAAATCCAGCCACTAGGGGGCACAAGCCAGTTTTTTTCAGTGCCAGTCCCAAGCCCTGATCACTAGTGAGGTTTGCGTCAGGAAGGCAGCCGGTGTAAAAATATTTTACTTACTTTTACAAATCTAAGATGAGACAACATGGAAATTGTTGACTCGCTGTAGCAACCCCTGAAAAAAGGGATAAGCCGAAAGGAGAAGAAGAAAAAGTCCCCTTCCAAATCCATAATAAGGTTAACGTCTTGGGTTCTAGGCATCGGATCGTGACTATTGGAGAAAAACCAATAACCATATAACCAACAATAGATAGTTATTCTTGTAACAGGCCTATAATTATAATATAATATAATATAATTGGCTGACAGAAAGTATCGAGCATCCCTAAATGTTAATACTAAAGCTGAAAAATAGCTAATCCGACAAGGGATGTCCGAAAGTACTTTTTGCCGCTATCCAACACGCCGATTTTTCCAAACACTTGAATTCGGATTCCCTGACCAACCGATACCAATGTATCTATTTAGTTATTTGTATCCACCACTGTATGTAAATGTGCTTGCAATGCTGCCATCTAGTGAATTTACCTTTGTTAAACAGCAGTTTATTCCCATTGCTGTTTTTAGGGAAAATGTCAGAATATTGTATAATATTGATGGAATTCCTTACATTCCTATGTTCGCTAAACACAAAAAATCGCAACATATATCTGTAGCCGTTTGCTACCAAAAATGAGGTGAACGTCTCAGGAGCCTTTGCGCATTTCCAGCAAAATTGGCAAAAAAGGCAAAACAAACAATAGCAGCAGGTTTGGCCTCGAAGCGATACTGCAGACCAGATGTGTGATCATGAAACTATTTGTTGAATTTCCCAGAACCTTCCAGATACAAGGTCATTCCCGCTCTGTGCCGTACCTGCTGAGAACACCACAGCCAGTTTGGAAGCGCGCTAGCTTCCGAAATGCCAAGTCTGACAGTGGAGGTTGGAAAACTGAGACGCAGAATTAGTTGTTGCACTTCAAAGAGTTTGTGTTTGTGGGCTATTTCCCAGTCTCCTTTCCCCTTTTTGTTTTCTTTTCTACAGTTAATACCGTGTGTGTGTGTGTGTGTGTGTGTGTGTGTGTGTGTGTGTGTGTGTGTGTGTGTGTGTGTACGAGACTGTTTGTGTCTGTGACTCTGGTCGAGATCAAAGTAAACTCATAAATAACACATAGGTTTGTGCCTAAGAAGCTTAACAACTCAACCAGGCTCAGAGTTCAAGGTACGACGTTACTCGTCAAAGTTTCGCTGCATATTCAAAGGCAGAGACAACGGTGTGAAAAAAAACAACAAAAACCCAGGAGTGAATCTGTTACAGCCCACCCTCTACCCCCGCCCCCAGTGTTTGTTCGCCAATCAACAATAACTTTAATTACAATATCAGTTACCTTAATCGCACCCAGCTCGTAAATATCAGCACATTTTATGAAAAGTCTTTAAAGTCTCCTTCTCGTTGGGCACTGAACGCATCACGACCATAAAGAAAACATAAGGCGGATTTTAAGGTCATTCACAAAGCACTGGGCTGGAACCAGAGTGACAAACTGCTACATCATGGGGGAAATAACTATGACGTGATTTGATGAGACACGGATTATGATCAAGTGGAAGAGTCAGTGGACCATCGTGTCCTCCGTGACTGTTGGCATCTGTCTTCATGGACAGATAACAGAAAAGAATGTCAGATATTATATATTTACTTGGGCAGCAAATAAATAATGATAAAAAAAAAAAGAAATCAGGAGTCATGATGCGACTTCAAGCACATCATTGTAGATGAGGCAAATTGACGACACACAGTCATTCATGTAGGAATATATTTTCCCTCTCCGTGCTGGACTTCCAGGAAATTCCTGGAGCTTTAACATTCAGAGCAACATCCATATCTGGTTATGTACTGTGTGAAAAGACCGTCATAAGGCAACACGGCAGATAGGATTGGTCTCATCTCAGTGTGTGATAAGTCCTGCCGCCGTAGTAAATGACCTCATTTATTGGCAGGAGCATCGGCAACGCGTTTGTCCACAATGTTCTGTTGCACGTTATTAGCATAAAAATCCCGCAGCAGCCCCAGAGTTTAATTTGTCCAGGATTAGATCGTCAACCTCATCTTTTCCCCAGGTTTCATCACTTCCTGTCCTACATTGGCATGTCTCGCACCTTTCATCTTCACATATCCATACCACAATATATATATACATATATATAAATATATATTAATGCATATATGTATGTTTAGGTGTATATGCATATATTTATGTACAATGGACACATATAAAGTAAATATATGTATAAATATAAAGACGAAAACAACATTTTCATCATCTTAATGTACATATATATCACATATATGTACATATAACATATGTGCACACAAACTTATAAAACATTATATTATCGTATATATACACATATATACATATAAATGTAATATATGTATATATATATTTGAAAATTACACGCACATATATTTATATTATTATACATAATTATGCTCGTACTTCTTTATATATATATATTTGTCTATATATTTGACATATACTGGAAATATATATACTGTATATATATATTTATCATGACATCATATTCATTTTGATTGACAACCATATTATATGATTTTTTTTTATGTTTTGTTGATATCTTGGTCCTTTAATGCCAAACTCATACGCTGAGTTACACCTGTGTTTTTTTTGTTTTTCTACTTTCCTTCAGATTCAGATTCGAGCCCTCGACCTTTAGCAGATTCCTGTTGTTTTTATTCGCTCACAGATGTTTATTTAGCTGAGAAAGCTCTGGTGGCCTTTCATTATCCTCCATGAGAATATGACAAAGTACAATTGGACTTTGTTCTGGGTTGAGATTCGGTCGTTGTAAAAGCCGTTCCACACCAGTTAAGCCGTCTTGATTCTCCTTCCATCCTGTTTGATAACGTTTGAATAAGCTGCAGGTTTCGTGATAAGTTTTGCTCGTACAGTTCAGCGCGGCTAACACCGTCCAATGAAAGCACGGCCAGGACGTTAATTCTGGATCGATCACAGGTGGTTGTGTGAAGGTGTGAGTTTATTTATATCCATATAAATATATGTTTCCATATTGAACACATTTAGCTAGCTCTTTACATACATCCAGTAAATACACACTGATTTTTTTCAATATATCAGTACATATTTTTGAATATATTCAAAAAAATTTTCTCACATTTAGTTTATATATTTAGCCAAAGTGTAATCATATAAATATATATTTATATCGGCATACATATATGCACATATATATGTATTAATGCATGCATATGGCTATAAACATTTTCTTACATCTTTACATATATGCAAATATGTAAAATGTATTCAAAAATATATATTGAGTAGATACCAATATTTTTGGTTAATATAAAAAATTTATGCATATGCATGTTGTGCATATGTATACACACATATATGCATTTATATATGTATATATGTAAATATATATAATATATTTCGCCTTGAAGAAATGTTTCCCTCAGTTTTATCATCGTCATCAAATATTAATAGCTTGACCTTTGCATTGGAAATTCAAAGTTGGGCAACACATTTTCATTCTACCGTCAAAACTAATATAGTTTTGATTATATTAAAGTGTATATTTATGTATATATTAGATCTGTATGCCTCAGATGGGGTTTTACTTTAATATCTTTAAACAAATAGTTCTCCAAACCTCATGTTCAGCAGGTTGGCATTTAGAGTCTGTGAAGTCTTCGTTCATCAACGACCAACATTTCTTTAAGGTAGCACTTGATAAAAGACCTTTACCTTTGACCACACTAATAATGGAGCTCGAGTATGTGTGTGTGTGTGTGTGTGTGTGTGTGCCTTTCCTAATTAAATCTCCTTCTCAGGTCCTGAGGAGTGGGTCGTGGCCATGAACTGATGACAATGGCTCCAAACCATCTGGAATTGATCTCTTCATCTGTGAATTTGGAAGAACAGCTGTAGCGAATTTACAAGATTCCCCAGCGGTGTGACAAAGATATTGTGTTCACCAGGCAACAAACGTTTTGCGGGGTTATTGCTGGACAACCTGAATGCATAAATCCTGCAGCCGGTGGCAGTTGCCAAGCCCGAGGGCATAAAATAGAACCTGCCAGCTCTTTGGTGGATAAACAATCTAATGATGGCACTTCTTCTAAATTACCTCAAATCTGTCACCATTCTTCAAAACAGCAGAGATATAGAGGTTTCTCCAGCAGCCAACAGCGACCTGGAGATCAGACCCCTGGTCCAGGCCTCAGGGTTTATGAACAACAGCGACAGAAATTCACAAATGTAAATATTAGAATCCTCAGCTCTGCACAAAGAAAGGGTTGAAAACCTCGTTTTCATTCAGTTTAAGGCTTTTCTTGATTTGCTGTGAAATTGCAAAAGAGTTTTTTCTAAGCGTGTCCTTGATTTTCTCAGGGAGAATCATCATCAAGCCTCTCAAATCGCTCCGTCTTTCTGCTCCGCTGACATTCATCTTATTTTCTTCTGACACTAGATGGAACTTTTTTGATTTAATTTTAACGGCAAAGAGTTCAATTCTCTGCGATTGTCAGATTCCGTCCATGGTTTCAGTTCAGTCGCTCACAGGGACATTAGGTGGAGTCATTCATTCATCTTCAAGGTGATGATGGATCAGGATTTGATCCTTTCTCACTCGTTTCCATTCCTGGTTGGATGATCGTAGAATTAAAACTACTAGAACTGCTGTCGACTGCATTCAATTCCCCCCGACCATCAACACAACAATGAAATTTGTACTTTGGCCTCAAAACCAGCCCCCAAAATATTCCAGGATAAACCTGTAAACCAGAGGTTGCAAACTTTCGGCCCGTGGGCCACTTGTGGCCTGTGAAAAGATATTTTGCGGCCGCCACCTTGAATTAAAGGCTGGATTTATAATAATATTTTACAGATTTGTTCTTCACGTCTTTGGTTAAATCCTATACTTCCTAAAACCCTGATCCACAGCCACCTTCTGGTTCAATATTGAATTACACAGAATCTATGGGAAACAGATTTTTTTATTAATTTCTTTTTTCTTTTGTATTGAACTCTTAGGGCCAGTGGCGTAGCCAGAACCCATAAAATGGGTGGGCCCCCCGAAAAAATCAGGGGGACCCAACCCCAAAGTACTATGGCCTAAGTCTGATAATGAAGATCATCCCTCGTTATGACATGGTCAGCCCTCTCATTGGATGGGGCGGGCCTGACTGACAAGTGGGCGGGCCCACCCGTGGCTACGCTTATGCTGAAAGCTGACGCAGCCCTTCAGTAAAATGAAAATGATTAAAGAATGTACAAGAAATTGGCTCTTGAAGAAGTATTCTGAAGAAGTGTAGCTACAAGTGTTCTCTCTTAAGCCTAGCGTACGCTGTACGATTTTGCTACGATTGGCGTACGATTGTACCAATTTGTCTGAGATTTACTCACGATATTTACCTCAACCTGCCACACTGCACAGGCAAGACAAATAGAAAAAGAGGAGAAAACCAGTCAACAACAGGGGGCAGCATAGTGAAACTGACAGACCAGACGGACAACGTCCTCCATGACACTCCCTGGTCCAAAAACACCGCCGTAGTCACGTTGTCTTTTCCATGATATGGTACAAGAGTCAGAGAAATCTGATTCTGTTCGTGGAGCATTGTTCCCATCGTGTCTCAGAGAGAAACTGTCCCACTACCAGCTTCTTCGTCTTTAATACATCGTAATACATTATATTACATTGCATTACATTTGGCAGAATCTTATATTCCAAAGCAGTTCTGGCTGCAGGAGACAGACGTCCCATGTGTCTCAATCGCACACAGAAATATTTCTGAGATCCAAAAAATCTTTCCCATATGATTTTCTTACTGTACATGAACAACTTCTCCAACATCCTGTTCTATATCTGCATTGAATCTTGATTTTTTTTCCCCTGTGATGAGCAGAATTATTTCTCCATCACAGGGAATCAGAATAATCTCTTAATTAATCTCCATTTTTACAGTGATCCTGATTGGAATCGTGGTCCGACTATGTATAGATTATGGAAATGAGCGCGGCGGAGGTGCAGTGAAGGGGTCTGTAACTCATCAGAGATGATTGTTCCCCCTCAGAGAGTTCAGGAACACTACAGTCGGGGAGTTACAGCAACAAATCTGCACAACTGGCTCAGTGTGACGGCTGTGGATCGACTGAGTCGGATTGTTAAGGAAATGGTTCCAGGTCTGGAGTGAGCTTGATCTGTTTAAACACCTACTTGACACCGGGACACACAGGCTTGACAAATCTCTTTATGGGTCCCTGAAGAGGTGTCACTCTGACCCGCGGTGGCCACTGACTCTGAGTAAAGAGCAAACATCCAACATTTATTGTGGCATTTTGATTTATTCTCTTTTCGTGTCTCTTTTCCCTGCAGACCTTATTCTGTCTGGAGTTGGGCTTCATTGAAATTCCATCTTATTTTTTCACTTGGAACACAGCTCCTGAGATGTCATTATGGAAGCAGCGCAGACAGCTTTAGAGCCATGGCACAAATGAGCAAGCGGAGTCAGGAGCGAGCCAAGAGGGTGACCGTCCCCCGAGGTGTCACAGCCTTTTGTTATGGATACTTTTTTAATGAAAACTGATTTTCAAAAGTCTTGTTGTTCTGCACTGACCTCCTTAAATCTTCACCGTTCTCCCAACTGCTAATTGACACTCCTGAACAGAACATAAGTCACCTTTTTTTTTCTCTTTCTGCTCATATTTTTTTTACAACTCCACTACAGCTCACAGCAAACTGTCGCTGCCTCCTGGACTCCTCGGCGTCTCCTCGCCGAGTGGCGTCCTCTACATGGTCAGGTTCAATTAGGGAATCCTGCACAAGAGTAGCACTTTATCAAAACGGTCACCTCAGCCAATCTAAGGCAGCGTATACATCTTCGCACCGCTGCGAAACTGAATAACTGTGTGGGAGGGTTAGCGCCCCTCGAGAACATGAAATTGTATATTACAGAAAAAAGACGCCGACGGCAGAATGTGATCCCAGAGTGGATTGGACCAGAGTGGGCAGAACAACTGATGAGGCTGAGAAGGCAATTAAAGCAGCTTGAATCAAAGCACAGGAGATATGTATTGAGACTATATGAAAAAAAAAATGTGTATATATATATATATATATATATATATATATATATATATAGATGTTAA
>JAFBJS010011401.1:0-33401 GCA_016785265.1 Paraplagusia blochii | reverse complement strand
ATAGTGCATAAGCCCTGCTTACATAGCATTTTATATATTAGGTATTTAGCTGTTTCAGAAGAAATGTGTAATAGCTATAGGTAAATTCTATGGAACTCTTTATGAAGCTGAGTTTTACTGGATATAGGCAAACGGAAAGTATTTTAAAGTACACACAAATTAACAGCAACTGATAATTAGTCTTTTATAGAGACATTACCTTGTTAAGTCCTGCTTTAACGTCAATGTCAATCAGGTGAAATGAAAATATATTATTGAAAAACAAACAAATTTAAAGAAATATGTCCAATGCCACTCTATTTTTCTTCACTTTGAGTGTTGACGTGACAGCCTCAGTGCTTTTTTTCTCTCATCCTCTTTTAAAAAAATAAATCGAATTCAGAACACTGGTCTATTAATTGTGCAGAAATAAACATGAAAAAACACACAAATTGACTGACTTTTTTGACTCCATACCACCCACAGGCTGCATATCATATTTTATTTAGCAGAAAATGCTTCTTGGGGAAGGTGACAAGATTGGTGAGACTCTGGAGACTGAACTAAAACAGTAAAGTCGATCGCCGTAAAAATCAAAGAGGCTCCGGGACAATAAAACATATAGTAAAACAATTCATTAACTCTCTGAGTGATAATAACTGCAAACAAGAACCTCATGCTATTTTTCTTTCTTCACTTCCAAGTAGTAAATAAAATATTAATAGTGCAGATTTAATCACAATAATGAAAATGAGCTGTAAAAAGTAAATCTGCACACTTCACATTCTGAATATTAAAAGCTGGTCTCCTTAGATCTTTAATTCCCAAAATTTATCGAGCCCCTGCATATATTACACATTGGAAAAATTCAATATAATATACTTTATATTTTCTGGTAATTACATTCTAACCCAGGCTTGTTTAGCGGAACACAGTGCTAATGAACTCACAGGAATTGAAATAGAGCCAATGCTGCAGTTATTATAAAGTCCTTCTTTCCACCACAGTGATGTTGACACTTGAAGTGAAATAATGAGCAAATCTTCTTTTTCTCTCAGCTTGTCCCTTATTTAGTGGTTGCCCTAGCGAATCAGCAAATCATCTCTCCCTGCCCCCTTGTATTTTCTGCCTTAACTCCAACTACTTCCTTGTCTTCCCTCACTGCATCCATCAATCTCCTCTTCGTCTCCTACCTGGTAGCTCCATCTCTAGGATCATTCTTCTACCAATGTGTCCACAATCCCTCCTCTGAACATGTCAAAACCATCTTAATCACTTTTTTTTCATGTTTAAGGCAAGTTGGCATTGTTTCTGTTTCTTTATGTTCTGCTTCAATAGTGTTAAAATGCAGTATTTCAGTCATGGGTGAACTTTGCAGAAGTTGAACAGAAATGTACTATATCAGCGAAACTCTTGCTCATCTTAAACCTTCTTTGTGTCATTTTCAGGTGTAAGGCTGCTACGTTGCTGCACAGTCAATTTGTTTTGCACAATAAAAGCACGACAAGCATTGAAGCTCCATCAAAAGATAAAAAAGCATATATTTTTAAACTTCAATACATCTTAAAACTGCAGTAACATATAGGATAATAAATGTACACTAACAGTAGAAATAACCATAGCATCTGTAGAAATACTACAAAAAATGACATTAAAAGTAAATCTGTAATAATTACATTGTAATTTATTTTCACGTATGCTTTAGTAGGGCCTGTATTTTGAATTTTTGGTTTTTGGTTTTGGTTTTGTGTCGATGTCACAAATTGGAGTCTCCAAAAAAACATCATATTAACAAATCAAACAAGACTTTATTTTCTACCAAATTGAAAGGATGAGAGCTTTTATGCAACGTCGCAATGAAATCTGCAGCTTTGCTAATGTATGTGCCCGTTGAAGGAAGAGGGATGGAATTCTTAAAATGCATGATTTCCCATTGCACCTTCCCACGGCTGTACATCTTCCTAAAGCACAGAGCTGTAAATCTAGTGCCGCAAAGCATGCGGGGAAAAAACTTGCTGGGTGTCAATGTTATTAGGGCACATACTCTATATTTCATCATGCAGTACACTAGCATGAATACTGCATGAACAAGGTCATAACAAGGCAGTCTGATCAAGACGCATAAATGTTTCCAGCGAAAGGAGAGCATGCTTGTTTTCAGCATTACAAAGAACCTATGTGTCAAAATCAGAAAAGGCATAATATGGCCAAAAACCCTAATTAGTATTAACCATTAGGCATGAATAAGTAATTATATACTGACGTTCAGAGCCACGGAAATACATATCTCGAGGAAACTCAAAGGATGTTAAAGCATTGTGTCCTCTGCATTTACATAAACACTGTATATCAGTATCTACTGGGTGTAAAATGTAATGAAGAGAAAAAAAATAATTTTGAAAATTATAATTTCATTGAGAACATGGGTGGATGTGGTCATCATATTTTTTTTTCTCTACTGTATAACGAGCACTCATATTGTGATGAAAAACCCTTCAACTCCATGTATTGAAAACACGTATTCATTCACAAGGAGCCTGTTGCACAACATCTAATGTTCATTTACGACTTCACTTTTCCCTTTTTACCAATAAATAATTTATTTACAGTATTCATCACACTGATTTACTTTATGTCAGGATCCCTTTTTACACGCAGACGGAGTGGGTCTCTTAATTTGTTAAGTGTCTTTGAAGAGCAATGTTTATGCAAAGACAGTTTTTGTGCAGCTAATACTGCAGTGTGTAGATATAACAACTTGGTAAATGTTGTGAACACACTCTGCTCTATGTTCATCATGGTCACTCGTCTACTACTGTCTTGCCTGAGGCTCCTAGATGCAAAACACAACCCATTTCAGGCGGATGGGCCCTGCAGCAGTTGATCTATTTTTCTTATTTGTTCTCAATTAAATATTTATTTTCAATTTTTTTTTTTCTCCTTATTACATTTTACACCCAGTAGATGCTGATATACGATGTTTATGTAAATGCAAACAATTTGTAAACTAAGAATTGACTTCAAAACAACAGGAAGTCTCTGCAGGAATGCACAAAAATAGCCTGACCAACCGACTATGAAGAAATCGTTGAAGTCCGACCTGTAGACTCTGTGGGGCAATGATCCTGGAGGATGATTTAGTGAGAGTTGGAAATATGAATATAAATCAAAGTAGGCTGGAAAGATGAACACTACGCTACATTAACACCATGACAAAATGGGAAATGCTGGAAAAGCTGCAAATCATGTTTAAGTGATGTTGAGGCTGTACTGGTTATCATTCGTTAAACTTAAACCAGGGTCATGAAAATTTAGCTTTTTTTACTCGATTTAAAAAAATAATAAGTAGACTATTCACAGTGGACCCGACCTATGTGCTATGTCCTAACTTTTCCGTCATTTTCCGTCAGGAGGAGACTTCCAAGTCTCCTCCTCTGAAAGTGCTTATTTTATTAGAAAGCGCTCTGTTGGATTTATTTGTAGCACAGATTTAGACAGAGGACATTTCTCCCCGGATAAATTATACAAAATTATCTGTTGCCTTAGTGAGCGGATAGCGGGGGATTTTTTTATTTAATTAATTAATAGTATATTTCTTCAGGCTACAGGGGAAAATGCAACAAATATACCAATTACCCAGGACTGCTGTGGCATGGATTGCACTTGTAGGTCGGGCCGACACTGTAAAATTATTCATCAGATATTTAACATTTGGATACTCCTTTTTTTGGTTGTCATAACAGTAGTCATCATAACATGCGGAGTAATGGATGCAGCATTTTCAATTTAGTTGAACAACAACAAAAAATATATAAAGATAAACTGATGTATAAAGGCCCTACAGATGACCTATTACAAGCCTTCATTTTTTTTCAGCCAATCAAATCACTCAGATAAGGAATTACATTCTTTTTCTATTTTTACAGCTTAAGTACACGGGCAATGTAGATCAATGTTACATATCTATGAGATGCGCTCATGATCTTACCTTTGCTTGAAAACACAAAGTTCAAGAAGAAATGAGTGGATGTTGAATGCATAATGGAGATGGTACTAACCAGGACACACTGCTATGTTGCAGAGTTTGGTCTGGACCTCGGGCCGTCTGCAGGCCAAAGCTCCGCCTCCATTTACACACTTCCTGGTCCGTGTCCTGGAGCCTCTCCCACAGGTCACAGAGCACAGACTCCATGACGACCACTCATCCCAAAGCCCATGCACTGCAAACACCGGCAGACGCGATGCACAAACAAACACACAAGACGAGGGATGGAGAGTTGGGACGGAAGGGTAGCGTCACATGTGGCAGGAGTAGAAGGGGTTAGAGAATGAAAGAGAAATGAAAATTTAGTAAAACCACATTCCGGTTAAAAGAGAAAGGAGGAGAAATGAGAAGTTAATACTGCACATGAAAGAGAATGGAGGATTCATTTGGTTTGGTCTCTGCCAAGTTCCTGTTCATTCAATACAGGGAAGCCTGTATAAGGTCTCTAAGCAAATGTCTTAGCCAGCACATTTTTTCATTTACTTTGACTCTTTTTTTTTGCCTTAAAAAAAACAAAACAAAAGAAAAAAAAACACAATATTGAAACGGCATCACTTACGTAAACATAATTTTCTTTTATTTACCCACCGGAGAACTTTTGACAATGTGAATGAGTTAACGACAGTGATTTTAATTAGTGCTCGCCTTCAGTGATCTCATCTACGTCTGCCTGACAGTGATTACATCCTTCAAGCAAACACGTCCACGCAGGTAAAACAAAACTGACAACCTGGTTTAAAATACGTCTCTCTGAAGGATGACATGACAACATAAATGATTATGGGCCATTAGAAAAAAAAAAAAAAAAACTGCAAACAATTTAATTAGATTTTCAAGCATCCAAGATGACAGACGGTTGACGGAGAAGAGAAACCAAGAAATCACGAGAAGTGGGTGCAAGAGGACAACGGGAGTGAGAGTCAGAAACAGCAGCATGGAGGTTGCCGGTCCTGTATTGAGTACAACTAAATAAGTCATGCTGATAAATAATTGAATCTACACCATGAAGGAGGGCTCAGCGGAGGAGCAGCAGAAGGTCGAGAGAAGGGAAAGGGAAGCATCAGAATGTGCAAACATGGGAAACAGTGATATATATCTGTAACATTCAAAAATCACACCAAGGCGTGTTAATAATACATAAGAGTGGATGGCTATAATAAGCAAGATCAGGGAAAAAAGGCAACTGTGCGCATTTGCTGCAAATAAGGCCTAATTTGTTGATAACACGTTTGAGACAACAATGGTTAAGCATTGTGTTACTCCTTCTAAAATCTTATTTTAATGTAAAACAAACAAATCCAAGTCAAAATAACTTATTCCAGGCTCACCCATGTTTTTTTGGAGATACTGTAGCTCTGCTGTATTCACCCCATGTGGGCTGGACTCATGATTATGATTAGCATAAAAAAACACAAGTCCATAATATTGTATTTTTACACTGCAGTGCTGCAGTGCACCACACTAGTATATTCAAGTTCTTCAATAAAACATGATATCAGATAATTTATAATTGAATATATGTGCAAATAATATGCAATGCATGTGTGTATGTCAAAAAAATAAAAACATTACAATGTAAATATGATAAATATCAGAAAAAGAAGAAATATATTACATAAATATATATAATTGCTTATTGGGCCGTAATAATACACTGAAACTAAGCCTCCCATACATTTCTGTTACATACTGTGAGTTATTATTTATAATGATATAATGTGTATTACTGACTCTCCTATTAGAGAAAAGAATACAACTGCTGCTGTTAACACAACACTTTCCCAATTTGGTTATTATGATGTATGAGGAAGCAAACCGGCATCTGAAAGTGTTGAGGTGCAAATCTACCAGCTGCCAGGTTGCCATTGAGGTGTTCCAATGCACTCACCACACACAGGAAGTTGCAGTATGGTGCAGTGTGATTTGGGTGGCAGTTTTGGAGACTGCTGTCACTAAGACCCGGTGACATATAAGAAGATACGTTTGACAGGCCAGACTGAAATACCAATTGGCCACATTCGGCCCTCGGGCCACAATTTGATACATTCTGCACTTCTGGGATATGTCAATGTAAATTATTTGCTTGGAAATTACCTAAATATTCTAAATATTCTATTCTAAATAATTCTCACTGTCATTTCTCGCTGCTTTCAAAAAAACTTTTTACGCAAATGATTTCTCTTTCTCACCAAGCCGCATCCATCAACTCTTTGCAATCACACACACACACACACACACACTAACAGACATATACAGAAGCTACGGTTTTCTTTTTGCATAACTAAAATGCACATTCCCACAGTTCTGCCTGTCGGGACCAGAGAACACATGACAGATGATGAAGAAATACAGCAATGTGTCGAGTCATCATCAACCAGAAAGGTCACACGCCAGTCTGCCACAAATCAACCTTCAGCCGTGAGCCGCGATCACTAATGGACGCCCACAGAATGACTCCTGGGCGTCGTACCCTCGCTCTAAAGTGAATCATTCAGGCTTATTCTCTGACGCCTAACGCTGCTGTCACTGCCAACGAGTCTGTCACTCTCTGGATTGTTATTCTGTCAACTGACCATAGAGCGACTGCCACATCCAGGAGGTACGCACTGCATTTTTCTTTATACAATACACAATTGTTGGCTTCTCTGACGTCTCTGAAGTTATTCAGGTTTATTTTTGTCTTTCCTTTGAGATTTAGCTTGAATAGAGGATTTTTTTTTTTTTTCGGAGTAAATGTTATTAATTTAAACAAAATCAATATAAAGTAAACAAGTCATGACATTAATAATGAAAAAGAAAATCACATTTTTGAGAAGTAAATCTGTGTTGTTAAATCTCCTGCAGGACTCCAAAGACCTCACTGCAGTGAAAACTTTAACATTATCATTTTCTTTCACCTAATTAAAAAACTGAATTTTCTCTGTGCAAAAACATTTATTCAATCTACAAAATAATACCATAAACAAGCAGGATTCTGTAATACATTCAGGCAGATGAATAAATATGGCAGCACTGAGAGTATTGAAGTAAACTGTAACATTTGCCACCTGTTAGTGTCAAAAAACATGTTGGTAAACCCGTAAAAATAACTTGAATTCAGTTTGAAAAAAATCCCTGTTGGGCAGAAAAAACATTATCCTCACTATGCAAAAATGGAAAGAGGCAGCAGAGTTCCATAAATGGAAGGCACCCCTGTTTATAGCTGTCTTTGCCAAGTGGGTCGGCAAGTTAGTAAGTTTTATTAATGCGTGGAGGTTTTCATGATTCAGTTTAGAACTTGGCAACAGGACCGTTTTGGTTTCTTGAAGACGTTCCACATCTCCTCTAAGAGGAATCTCCAGATCGAGTTGACTTGCAGTGTAAGAGGAGCTAAACTAAGGGTCGACTGTTTTGTACCACCAGTCTTATGTTAAAGTTTTATAAGCAATATTATTTCTAAATATATGTATATTAGAGATACACCAAATTTTCATCAAAAAAGGTCAGAAGGTGCATTTCTGGTTTTTGACTGAAATACTTTTAGAGCCAAAATAACAAAACTGAAGGTCTGTAAAGCTACTCATTCATCCTTGTCGTGTTATTCAAAAAGTTTAGTTGTAAGCCACTGGACTTTTCCTTGGAGTTGTCCAAAAAGAATTCGTGTTGCTTACAACTAAACTTTTTGGAGAAAAAATCTGAAATAACCCATGTAAAAACCAGAGGCCAGTGCAGGGCTTTCTAAATGTACCAAAAAATTGGGAAAAATAAAAGTAAGGATAGCAATTCGCAAAAAATGTGCTACCGAAAAGAGGCAGCAGAGTTCCATAAATGGAAGGCACTCCTGTTTATAGCTGTCTTTGCCAAGTCGGTCAGCAAGTTAGCAAGTTGTATCAATGCGTGGAGGTTTTCTTGATTCAGTTTAGAACTTGGCAACAGGACCGTGACGGATTTTTGAAGACGTTCCACATCTCATAAAAGAGTGGTATCAACCGTCCACCTACCCATCTTCGTCCACCTATCTGGGAGCGGGTCACAGAGGCAACTGTCAGAGCAGGAAAATCCACACTTCCCTCTCCCTTGATATTTCCTCCAGCTAATCTGGATTTGGGGAGATCCCAAGGCATTCCCAGGCTAGCTGAGCCATATAGGCACTCCCAGGTGTTTCCTGGGAGTTCATCTGGGTCTCAGCGTCCAGGGAGCATATGATGTAGGTGACCCCTACATCATACATCTACTCTAAGCTCCTACCAAGTGACAAAGCTCCTCTCTCTCTTTAAGGGAGCCCCCCTATGGAGAAAGCTCAATTCGACCTCTTGTATTGGAGTTTTTCGACCAAAATTCATGACCACAAGTGAGGGCAGGAACGTAGACTGACGGGTAACTTGAGTATTCCCCTTTCGGCTTAACAGAACAATACAGCAACATTACTGTGCACGCTGAACCAATCTGCCAGTCAATCTTACACTCCATTCTTCCCATATAAATGACTTCAAGAGACTTTAACTCTTCCAGTTATTGCAATCTAGAGGTGGAATCATCGGTATATAATTTCTCCATATGAGGCTTAAAATCCTAATCATCCTAACATCCCAATCACAATCCTGGATATCAAGGAAAGGGCGCCAATGTGAGCCACAATGTTATGCCATACTTTACAAGTCAAAAGTAACTTAGCATAACCACTAGTTTTTATAGAAGAATACTCTTCTAAAACCTTTTTCTTTACACTTTAAACATTATTGTCCTGTTGTAATAGATTGTCTGCTTTTACCCCGTATGAATAGACTGGTGCTGCTGCCATTTCTTCCTGTTCCGTACTGAAGCATGTGACTACTCGCTGACCTGGACAATGTGTATTTATTATGCACGATTGTTCTGCTACACGTTTTAAATGTCACTTACGTTGTGCCAGATGAACAGAAGGAAAACACAACAAACCACAGGGTAGGACTTCACTTTGCACTGTCAACAAAGCCGTATCCTGGAGCTAATTTTTAATTGCAGCCTTTCTCCCTCCCCAATCCTGCACACCAAAAAGAACACACTGATACTTTTTGTCGACCGCTCACTGTCTCGTTTGCCTTGTCAAAAGCCTGACTATGCTTGGGATTGATTATCTGCATCAGCGTCATTTTAAACCAGGAATAAAATTTGAGAAATTATTTTATGATATTGGTTTCCTGTCTTCAGTATTCCTCTTTAATGTTGACTGCAGCAGCAGGCTGCCGACGCTCCGCCAAGTAATCAGGTTTCAACAGATTGTCGAGTTATCCTTTTCTACATTTATTTGAAATAAACATATTTATCTAGGAGATATACTGACTGAAGCATTATATAGTTGGACAACCATTCTTCTTTACAGTGCACTAAACAAGTCCAGTCAATGTCCATATTTCCTGAGTTTAATTTGTGATGGATTGTAAAGCAGCAATATATATATATGGTGCTCATTAAAGCAATATATTAAAGCAATATATATATATCGCCATTTCACTATCACTGCGGCACAATGGAATTTTGTGATTACTACGCGTTGCCCAATTCATTTGGAAAGTTCATACTGTTTGCATTTTCCATGAGATGCAAGATTTTATCAGAGATTTTGAAGAGCAGATGGATGGAGTTTTGGGATGTCATTTTGCAGCCTTCTTCAGTTAATGGGGAGTAACAGAAGCTACACCCTTTGAGAAGATAGGGCTGTGTGGACACGGGTACAGCTGTGAAGTTTGTTAACAGTCCTCAGATGAGTATTGATTGGATGTTACAGTCCTCATCATAGAGGTTTTGGTCACATGCTTCATTGATGTGTTAAACCAGTTCGCATTTTCCATGAGATGCAAGATTTTATCAGAGATTTTGAAGAACAGATGGATGGAGTTTTGGGTTGTCAATTTGCAGCCTTCTTCAGTTAATGGGGAGTAACAGAAGCTACACCCTTTGAGAAGATAGGGCTGTGTGGACACGGGTACAGCTGTGAAGTTTGTTAACAGTCCTCAGATGAGTATTGATTGGATGTTACAGTCCTCATCATAGAGGTTTTGGTCACATGCTTCATTGATGTGTTAAACCAGTTCTTGGGGGGAGGTGGGAGGAGGGTCTTTTGGGTATTGTTCCCAAGAGGGCATTGTACGTGGGTAATGTACATTTTATCTTAACCCACCTCCTTTGTGCAACAATGTTTTTCCAGGTTGACAAAGTGGCTTCTCTTACCCCTCTGTCAACCCAATACAAAACATCTGTCTTCCTGGTGTCCTCAAAAAAGTGTAGATATACGGCTGAGTCCTGTCCTGATGAGTTGGGCCATGCCCCTGTGTTGCGGTTGTTCAGTGTGCCCAATATACTGTATAAGTCCGTACACTCTTTACCAGGGGCGTAGCCAGACCCCTTAAAATTAGGGTGGGCCAACCCCAAAGTATTATAGCCAAGTTTGATCAGCCCACTCATTGGGTGGGCCTGACTGACAAGTGGATGGGCCCACTGGGCCCACCCGTGGCTACGCCTATGCTCTTTACTACACTGAATGGTAAAAACCATATGGTGCAGCTTGTGTTCTGGAATTTTGTCTCCGGGATTTACCAGTTTCTGTCTCTGTGTGTTGCCTGGTTCAAAATGTATGCCATTCTGGTGCTCATTAAAGATTTTTGCTAAGTTTCACTGAAATAATTCTGTTGCTTTAGAAGAAAACCTGGCGCAGTAACATCACAGTGACCATGGCTTCTCAGATTGATGTTTTAAATCTTAAAATTTTCAGACGGCACTGTTGGTGATGTTTATTTTCTTGTGTTTCTCTCTGGCTTTTCTTTACAAATTTGATCAGACAAAGGGTCCAGCAGAAAACAAAGCCCTCAAGTTGACTCACTCATTTCATACGATGATATTAATTTATATGAAAATTTCATATGAAATGAATTAAGTGCATCAAACAATTTAGCGTCTCTTCTTCCCCCGGCAACCGCTGCGCTGTGAAATCGTTGTAAACCCATTCTGGCTGTCCCTCAAGTGCCCACACATATCTCAAGAACCATGTCAAAAAAACATCAAAAGAGTGATAAAATAAATAAACAAACATGAAACGGAACAGAACGCAGCCACCAATATTCCATCAAAGGCACTGCTGAGAATATTAATATCAACACAGAATGGAAAATGAGGTACTTAGACCTACAAATCGCTCTGGTCCATTTGCATAAAAACAAGATTAGCATATGCACCAACCGGGTAGGAAAATGTTTCTGTCGCTTCCCTTGTGCCTTTAGTTTTTTTTTTCTTCCCTTTTTCTAAAGAGACATTTAAATACAGTGGCAAGGACGTCACTATTAACGCCGTTGTGAAATTGTATGCAATCCAAGAAAAAAATAAAATAAAATCCCATCTGGATCCACAGTAAATACCTAATATACACAGAAATGAACAATTAATGTGCTCGTATACAGTAGAAAGCAAAACACATTTCCATGCAACTCAACAAAATGCATGTATTTATATGTGCCCCACATACAAAATTATTCATACTCCATTGCACACAAAATTAAAAGTTGCTTTGTTTAATTGATTGCATTGAGACGACATTGGTGGCTTGGCAGACTTGGGTCTGCAAGACTTTAAGTTTTATCCCACTAGCTGCCAGGTTGCCACTAAGGTACTCTGAGCATTGCACACATCCCCTGAAGCCTGGCTACGGATCTCAGGGGCAAAAGAACTATTTCTTCAACACATATTTGTTAAACTAAATTTGGACTTCAATCATAAAGATAGAGATCTATAGTATGTTGTTTGAGTAAACGAACCTTAAAGTGTTAAAGGCTGAGATTGAAACCACCCTACTGCTTTTTTCAAGTTCTTGTTTGTTTTAATGTAGGATCCATTAAAGGTACTTTGTTTGAACAAATTAACTGATAACAACAAAAATACCTTATAATAGCCATGAATTTACATAAGTTCTTACATAAATAGCTACAATATTGTACTGCCAACAGTTTGCTTTTGGCTATTGGATGTTTTCCTGTTTATTGTATTCTTCAAATCATATACATTAAGATGTACCAGGGATTAAAATAAACAAGAAATTGAAGAAAACAAGAGTGGTCTTTATTAGTATTTTTTTTTTGCCATTACTCTTTACATCACAGTTCTCGTTACCTCCCTCAGTACATGGCAACTTTATTTTTATCCCTGTATTGCAAATTTATTGGTAGACATACAAACATTTTGGCTGTAAAATGTAAATTTTTATTCTGAAAATAGAGATAGAGCATATTTGCCAAAGATCGCTGGTGGCTGTTTACCTTGACGAGGTCATACACATACACAGTATAGCATTGGTAAATTCAATGTATAACTACTGTACTAAGCATGCGTTACTGTTCCTCGCGATGATTGGCTTATGCATCAAAGCATCTATCGGCCATAGGCGTACCCACGGGTGGGTTTGGGCCCGCCCAGTTGTCAGTCAGGCCCGCCTGTGCTTACAATGTCATAACGAGGGATGATGTTCATTATCAAACTTAGGCTATAATACTTTGGGGTCGGGCACCCCTGATTTTTTCAGGGCCCACCAATTTTATGGGTTTTGGCTATGCCCCTGCTATCGGTAATTCACTTGCTGGGCGTATTATTTATTTAATAAGGTACTGTTACTTTTTCATTCTGCAAAGCAATTTCTGCCATGCCGCAACTAACGCGCAAGTGTATTCCATGACAAAAAGGAATCCCTTTGGACCCTATTATGGACCCCGAAGCAAAATAATTTAAGCTGTCAGTGTGCATGTGAATAAAAAAAAGTGAATGTGAAAAAAAAAAAAAAAAAAAAAAAAAAAAAACTGAATAGTTGCTGGAAACCTGTTTTCATGTGTGTTGTTTAGCCAACTTACCTGAGCTGACGATCCCTGGATCACCTGGACAGGGAGCAGTGTTGTTGCACATGCGAGTTTCCCTCAAGGCTCCGCTGCACAGCGTCCCGTAAGGCGACGAGACGCAAGATCGCGTCCTGACTTGCCAGCCTTGGCCGCAAGTCAGTGAACACATGCTCCACTGAGACCACTCCTCAGCTGCAGGGTCACCTGAAAACCAATAGTTTACACACCTATATCAGCGACAGCTCTTCAGTACATTCTCAGTCAGTGCGGGTGTTAATGAATTTTTTAATTTGATCCCTGTAAGTACTTTGCCATGTTAATTGCAATATTCCACACATTAGTTATCGGCTGTTGCCCTTGGCTATTTGCTGTCATGAGAATGAGGGAGAAGGAGAGAGGCTTGTTTCCCTCCACTTGAGTTCATTAAAAGAGTTGCAGCCTGCGGCCTTAACTTCACAGGGGGGGAGAGATTCGGTTTTATTTCTCTATTGCTTTAAGCCACCCTTTTGTAAAACTGTTGGCAAATTTTTTTTTCCATTGCAATGTGAAGAGATTTTACTTTTATTTTCTTTTACTCTTATTTTTACTAATGTTTAATTTTCTCAGGAGCCAACCCAACTTTCTTTGTAGTTTTATGTACTTTTTCAACAGTTTATTAACATGTCACTTAATTTCTATCATTTATATCTTCTCCTTTCAGCTTGTCCCTTTTTCGGGGGTTGCCACAGCGAGTCAACAATGTCCATTTCCCCCTGTCCACTGTATCCTCAACTCTAACTCCAACTACCTCCATGTCCTCCCTCACATCCATCAATCTCCTCTTTGTCTCCTACCTGGTAGCTCCATCTCTAGCATCATTCTTCTACCAATATCTCCACTGTCCCTCCTGTGAACATGTCCAAACCATCTCAATCTGTCTTCTCTAGCTTTTTTCCAAACCTTCCTGCCTGTCTTGTCTCTCTAATCACCTCATTCCTAATCCTGTCCATCCTTGTCTCTCCTAAAGAGAATCTCAGCATCTTTAACTCCTCCACCTCCAGCTCTGTCTCCTGTCTTCTACCTATTCCTAGTGTCTCTAATCTATGCATCATGGCTGGTCTCACCACAGTCCTGTAAACCTTTCCCTTCACCTTAGCTGACTCTCTTCTATCACAGATCACTCCTGACTCTTCTCTAGTTGTTCCATCCTGTCTGTCCTCTATCCTTCTTCTCTCTTTCACAGTCTCCACTGCTCGGAACAGTTGATCCTAAGTATCTAAACTCCTCCACCTTCACCACTTATATCTAACAATGACAATTAAGTCATCTTGCAGTCAGTGTAATTATCAAAAACTTTGTAAAATCCTAAATAATATTGTAAAAGTTGCGGTTAGCTCTAAATACGCACGTTGCTGCGCCTCCTACAGTCTTTCAGATGACAGTAATCAGTTAGTGAGCTATTTAAAAAGACTAATGTGAGCTGTGCTCAGGCTTGATGACTCCCTTTGTATCTAAAGTCTCACTATCAGCGGTGGCAGCTTCATATTGTTCACTGCAATTAATCTGCCCCAGAAACACAATAATGGAGTTGCCAACTGCCGCCTTTGCTGCTATTTTATTAATCAGCTGCAATTAGGCAGCACTGTGATGTCCTTAGGATGACTTTTCGATGCACTACGCCAGCACTGTGGCGGCGACACGTTCGCTGAGACGGCGCTGTCGCTCCGCTGCTGCAGCCGCTGCAGAAATCACAGATGCGATGTGCACTATTGTGGGAAATTAGGCCACTAACCAACTGCTGGCGTTGGTTTTTGCGACAACTTCCAAGCAAGTCAACAAAATCCACACAATGTTCCAAAAAGGAATCAGAGCTTCAAACTCCAGCTGAAATCAACAGATACGACAGTAATGTTGCTGATCATTACAGTAGACCACAGGGCTGTCAAAGTCGTTTTCACACTGGGCCACAATTAAAAACTTGCATGAAGACATGGGCCAGAATGAATTTTTATTGAAAATTAACTTTAAATATTTCCCCTTCTCCTGATATGGGCTCCTACCAAAATAATAATAAAAAAATAATAAAATCGCTGGGGTCCCCACCCTATCAGTGCCTGCAGCAGAAAATTTTTTGACAGGCCCCCTAGTGGCCGGAGCCCCAAGCAGCCGCCTGACTTGCTCGTTTTAAATTTGCTGACCTTGATTTTTGGAAACATTGAAAAGCTGTTGCTTAATATTATCAACATATAATATCGATTGATTCAGAAATAAAACACAGATCAGTGGTATTTGCCTTTTTCTGTGTTATAACAAAGACCATGCATCACTAATACTACAAATTCTACCAGTATATAACCTATATACTGGTGGGCAGACTTTAGTACATATTAGATATGATCTTGCGAGCCAAATATAATCACACTGCGAGCCAGATTTGGTCCCCCGGGCCTAAGTTTGGCACCTATGCTTTAAATAAATTAATAAATGACTTAAATAATTAATTAACTGTTGAACCATCATTTAAGGAAATTAAAGTCCCGTAAGTCCGCACAGCGCCCTCCTCCTCCTCCTCCTCCGCAGTGACTTTCTCCTGTCGTCTCTGCAGTACAGTCATGGTGAAGATGGATTTGCTAAGCCCTTTAATTTACCCAAAGCCAAAGCAACACAAAGCCATTAATACAAATTTTTACCCCCGTGCCCGGCCTCCTTCGTGTCGTGACATTCAAAGCTTAATGGAGAGTGCGACGTGAAGGGGAAAAAAATGATTTCCTATAAATGTTTCATGAATTAATTCCCCCCATATGAAGAAACTCAGAAACAAATCTGTTGACATTATCCTGCACACGACCGCCGAAGCATCTGCGACAAAGGGAGAAGTATAAGTAATATACACGGGAAGAGGTCGTTGTCATTGTCTTATGCTCTGTGACATTAGTCGAGGACATAATCCCTGACAGATTAAATTAAATGTAGGCTGCGGTGTTTAGTGCTTCTATTGTTTTCATTAGGACAGAGTGGAAAAAGGAGAGTGTATGGTATTAAATCCTTCTTCCTGGGTAAGTGCTTGACATCCATACACCCTTGTACACACAACCACATGTGCCCACCCCATAGCGACTCTGTGGTCCACATAATGTCATTTGTACACATAATCTCAGAGCAGCAGGTTAGCATTAAAGTTTTAAACTACACTTAACGGATGCTGAATACACATTAGTGGAATTAAACCAACTTAGACTTTCTGTTGAGATGAAAGCAGAAGGTTCTCCCACTGAGCCATTTGCTCATCCTCACTTCAGAGGGGGGAAAAGGTCAGAGGGCAGCATGGTAATAATGACGACAACAGTTTACAATATTAACAGCACTGTGTTTTAACATTCAGTCCAGCTCTTAGGCATTCTTGGCTCTGCTGCTGTCAGAGCTTTTTAGGTGAAAAGTCAACAGGTTGCAGAGACGCAGCATCTGTGAACGTGGATTAATTATGGTTTGACAGATGTTAGTGAATTTCTGCAGACTCTCGGAAACGAGCGAACAGTAGACAGGGCCTGTCTAATCTCGTTAACCACCGTCACTGTGTCAGCTTCCATGTGTACGGTGAACTACAGCTGAAGTTCAGACAAGGAGGAATCACTTCTGTTTCTGTACTGTTGCACAGACGACAAACAATACAAGTCATTGTTTTATAAGGTTTTAAGTTAAAAGTCAATGAACTAACATTAGTCAGATCAGATCAAGAGGTTCAATATATTGCATGGGATGGGAAAACATGGCTTTACAAATTTAATGCGAGATGTCATATGTGTTTGACTTGCACTCTCTGATCCTCGACTTGTTTTAGCTCGGATATTTATGCATTGTTTTGCGTGAGCCTTCTTTGGGTGATAAAAGAGGTTTGTTGTATTGAAAACAGTCCCTCAGCACAGGTTACATATGACCGTCTTCTGCTGCATGTTGGACCACTTGAACCCAAAATGTACGGCCTCTTTTTGGCAAAAGTACTTCTCACATAGCTCTCTCTGTCTGTTGTGACTCCGAGTAGAGTAACCTTTAACCTGTTGCGCGTCCACTGTTCAGCACTTTTGAGTGAAGTAGCGTAAAGCGTCCCACAAGACTCAAAGCGTTGTCATGTCGCAATACCAAAAGACAAAATTTCTTTGCGAAAACTCGCAATTTTATTATTATTATTTAATTATTTTCACTTATTTAAACTTAAAGTATGCGAAGGGACAAGACACCACAAATAAAATCGTCGTAGTCTATCGCACCATATATTTTGTCTAATAATTGATTTTGAAAAAAGGTTAGAGATGATAGAAACGATAGAAGAGAAATGGCACGATACATATCATGGGGGCTTTTTCTATCACCGCGATTTATATCGTAATATCGCCCAGCACTATTCAGTACAGTACTATAATGTACATTAGTGACACAAACTGACCACAAGAGGCAGCACTGAACCAAGTCAAGCTATGTCATTATCAGCCCAAATTCACAAAACATATTTCTCACAGTAGACTTTTTATTGTTTGAACCAAGAAATTAAAGTTAACTTAATTATCAGTCTAAATATATATTTTATGAAAAAAGTTATTGATAGTTAATGAATAAATATGTTTAAAAAGAGTCTATAATGGTTGTACTGTATGCACCATTTCCCTGTTGGAGCCAACGTCTACCTTCAAACTTTCAGCCCCATCTGTTGGTTTGAGCTTGAGAAAAAAAAACACAACTATGTCATTAAATACTGTAAGCATGACTTACCTCTGGTTGCTGGAGTTCCCATAGTCCAAAGATATTCCTGGGCGATCCATCACTCCACTGGGGACCTGGTACACAGTGCTGCCCTGCCGCTTTCCACCCAGCATGGCCGATCAAGCTGTTCCAACAACTGGAAGACATCAGAAGTTAAACACTCATTATTTTAATTTGATGCTAATCATGTGTTAATGAGACTAATCCTCGCAATGATTCAGGTAATTTGCTTAATGGCTGCCCAGAGTCCAGATTACAGCAATCAGTCACGTTTGATAAGACGTCTGTTTCTGGGCAGGGTGGTGCTGATGGTAGTGAAGGGGGAGGACAGGAAACAGGTGAAGGCCAGCAGGACCCGGGGGAGAAAAGGAGAGGCGTGAGGTCCACGGCCTTTAACTTCTACTGTGTTTGAAAGGTTCACTCAGGCATCGCTGCTCAGACCATGATGGACAAGCAAGTTGAAAATAAAAAATCGTGCTTTCGACTTGATCCTTTTCAGTGGTTGCCACAGCAGGTCAACAATTTACATCTCACATTGTCCTCTGTATCCTCAATTCTAACTCCAACTACCTCCATGTCCTCCCTCACTGCATCCATCAACCTCCTCTTTGTTTCCTACCTGGTAGCTCCACCTCTAGGATCATTCTTCTACAAATGTATCCACTGTCCCTCCTCTGAACATGTCCAAACCATCTTAGTCTGTCTTCTCCAGCTTTTTCTCCAAACCCTCCTGTCTGTGTTGTCCCTCTAATCACCTCATTCCTGATGCTGTCTATTCCAGTCAACCCTAAAGAGAACCATAATCAGGAAACACAAAGAAGGTTAAACTCCTGACCAAAGTTTTCCATCTTGGTCTTCAACAACTACCATTCTTTTATTATTAGAATTATCATACCAAACAGGTGGTGGCGCTGCAGAGTCTCAGATAAACAGTTTCGCGATGAGCCAGTTACAACCATAGATCTTTTTTTTTTCCTTGTACATTTTTACTGTCATCAAAACAAATGCTCATTAGCCTTTTATGAGCCATTGTGTGAATAATAAATAGATCCTAATTACCCCCTGGCCCGCCCCCCTCCTATCACAAATGCAAATGTGTGAATTAAAAGCAGCTCATGCAGTAAAACAATGGAGCTGCTGTTGCTGAGTTATTGAGCAATTAATGTGTAAAATCCATTTTTGTGTCCATTTTTTTAACAGTTGTTTCGTAGAAAATGATCCATTTCTTGCCACCACGTTACTGACTCTAGTTTTTATTCCAGCATCATCAGCAGCAGCAGCAGCAGCGGCTCGGCCTTTACTCATTCATATAACGTTTTATTGTTCCTCTAATCTTTGACCTCCTGCAGATTAACATGGGAAACACCGATATCCTCGGTTTCAGATTTACATTGCGAGTGATGACCCCAAACAATGCTTTTTATTTTAAGAGCGAATTTGTTTTATATCAGTTGCCCCCGGTCTACCCCTCTATCCTGCATGGGGACGACAAAGGCAGAAAAAAAAAGAAAAAAAAAAAAGCATTAGACAGCATTATTGTGGCTTTAGGAACAATGGCACTTAGTCAAATCGTTGTCAGTGCACTTGGCACCTAAATCAGAGGATAACCTATATTTTGCACTCTAATCTGGGCTAAAGCATGTCAGATGCCTGTACAGGGGGGCCCCGCTATTGTTCAGGCTGGAGGTTTATCAGTGTCTCACATGTTGAGTGACAACAGACTTAGGAGTCACAGCAACTGACCTGTGATTCTCTCTGAGAGCACGTTTTGTGGATGCTTTTTAAGAACAAAAGTTATTCAATGGTTAAGGTGGAGTTATAATTCTTTGTCCTCACTTCATAACATTTTTTTAGTTTCATAATTAGGAATAAGTTTTGGGCAACTGATTGATGTTGCCATTAAAAAAAATTATACTATTGGTATTGGTATTGGTATCGGTATTGGATAATATTGGTCAGCTGGTATTATCAGGAAAGATAATTTTTGGTTTTTCCTACAATAATGAAAAGTTTTGCCAAATTTGTTGGAATCACACATCAGGTGAGATGTTTATTTCGGGTTTGAGGGGCAAACAGCTATATCCTGTGCCAGTCCCAAACCCTGATAAATGTGAGGGTTGCGTCAGGAAGGGCATCCGGCGTAAAAACTGAGGCCAAAACTATGAGTCAACAAAAACATTTCTATACCGTATTGGTTGGCAACCCCTGAAAAAGGAACAAGGCAAAATGTAAGAAGGTAAGAATTAAAATTTAAAACACTTCAAATTTCTTCTGTGTAACCATTGTGTCCATATGTAGGTGGTGTGTGTGTCCAGTAAAATGATATTGTGCTGTGGTATTAACCCTAATCTTTAATCCATGCACACACACACACACATCTGCTCTTTAACATTACCACAAATGAAAGTGCACTCAGTGATACCTGCTCTGTTTTAATCTCCGTGAAGGTGGATCAGCAAAAAAAAGAAAAAAAATGGTATAGTGGTATACAGTGTTGGGTTTTGATGGAATGTGAAGCAGTCTACATTAGGATTACAAGCAGAAAACATCAGCAACTGCAGAGAAAATTAAACCATTTATTGGTCAAGTTTTTGCCTCGTCTTCTAGAAAGACAATGTATATGCATCCCTTTAAATACCTATAAGTATAATTTGACTTTATTCTCTTATTTGCCTTCAGGATTAAGACAAATTTGCAAAATTTGACAACTAGAGTCTAATTGCATATTAACCAACATATAATTTCACATCTAGGGAGATAAACGTCCGTTAGCTGATGGTCAGCATCTGACACAGGATTTCAGAATCTATGTAGAACACCATCATTAGGTTGCTGTCCTTCATAGACTCGGTCACACTGCAAATCATAATTTCTGAATCAATTCTTGTAAAATATGATTGAAATTGTATTTTCTGAAATATAAATAACAGGAGGCAATATAAATAGCATGTCTACGTCTGTCTATATATATATATACGTATTAACAATATATATATATACATAAAAACACATATATACACATATACAGATGACAAATGCATAAAAATAAATGAAACGGGAGTGGGGATGACAGAAGCTATACATAATCATTTAAGTATAGATGTATGTATATATTACTATCTGATACTATCTGATTACTACCAGAGATGCATACCTACTGTCATCCCCACCCCCACTTCGTTTCATTCTTTTTAATGCTTTTGTCAGGCATCAGATCCCCCCAATCACTCCTCTGATGAAAACGCCTCGGAATTAGAAATTTAATTGGACCTGGTCACAATTATAATGCTGCTCTGTCTCCTCTTGTATGGATGGGGGAGGGACATGTTCTATCACAGCACTGTGATGCTTCAGCAAGCAGTGATCTGTGAGCTGTGTCAGAGCCGTGTCGTCCATCGAGGAGCCGTTTAAACTTTTAAAACGCCCACCTTCTAACAAATGGCCAATACTTCAGGAACGGCAGGTGTGGGAGAACCATTTCAGGTGACTGGTGGTCAGAGGAGTGGAAACACACAAGCACCAGGAGGAGTATCGGTTTCAACACCTTTTTGAAGCCTGCAGTCATGAAAACATCTACGCTACTACACATATTTATTAATATTATGTAGGTTGAAATTAATTCTTTTTAATTTTTTTGTGCTGCGTATTGGTACCACTGGAAGCATCTCAGTGCACACTGTTTTGGGCTATTATCCATTTTGTTCCTTCTTCCCTCCAGTTTCTCATCATGCACACACACACAAACACACACACACACACACACACACACGCACACACACACACACTGTAAGAAATTCACACAATTCATTCTCATTCTTCAAGCAACAACGAGCATTGACACACAGAGAAATAAAGCTGCTTTGACTATGATTGAGACAATTCAGACAAAAGCAACTCCAAAAAACCATTGTCAATGAAATATATTAAAAACATACAAAAAAAATCCTTTGAAACAATAATTACAGGGTAACATTGCAGAGCCCAAGAATATATTGTTTTGAAAAAATGTGGACCATATTTTTGTTCCACCAGAATATAGAAAGTTTGCCCCTTATAGCTTAACAGAAACAATGTCCACCAACATATCTAATAGGTTACTGAAATACCATTTAAACTAGCTCAAACCAAACAAGACAAAACAAATGCTTCTTGTTTTAGAGCTATAGACACAGATGTTAGCCTGAATCTAGCAAATAGACAAAGTAAATATTAAGAAAGACTTTTTTAACAGACCGGTGGTTAAGTTGTAGCAGATAAATTGCCCTTAGTAAAATTAAATTACGATGTTCTGAAATATTTTATAAAATCCTTAAAAACCTATAAAATCCTCCTACCGGATAAACTGCATGGGCACAACAAGGATTTCTCAAGTGCACCCATCCTATAATTTTCTCCTACCAGACCAGTATACAAGGTTAGTATTTTGTATCAATGTGTCATGATTGCAAACAGTTTAAATCTATCTGCATCACTTTGAGTTTATTGTTGGTGTCTTCACTGAGGAAATATTCTTTATCAAATATAGTTGCATTATTGATAATGGGATCCTAGCCATTCTATTGTTAAGTTTCACTGCGGGCCGACACCAATTGACCCACAGACTGGTAAAAGTCCACGCCCCTGTGGTTGGGGATCACTGATTTAATGTATAAATAGGTTTGTTTTCTGCAAATAAGTTTGATTTTAAAACAATGGCAACATTACATCTGTGTTGGTAACACAGTGATGTGACAATGACATCACAATCATCACCACGTTACAGGAATTGTTTTCCTAAACCTCAAGAAGTCAGCCACACAGAACAGGTCACTGCAATTTGGAAGATCCAACTACCCACACCGTAAGTAATAACCCTGGATACACACACACACGGCTGAGGACACACACGTACAGACGGCAGGAATGAACTGTGGAGTTTTACGACTCAGCCGCTGAGCCCTAACGTGATGATGCTCATGACCAATATGCTAAACAGCAGCAGCAGTAGCAGCAGCAGCAAACGTGTGCACTGACACACATGTTCTTTCTCTCTGCATCATTTTCTCTGCCTCAACATTTCTTCAGCGCCTTCACTTTGACTACATTTGATCCGTCCACTCTCATTTTCCATCCCATAAACCTTACACAGCAGCCCCCCCCAGCCCCTCAACCCCAGTCCCCCCATGTCAGCTGAGGAGAAGTAGGGCCCTCTTTTGGTCAGATCTGGTACAACAGTACCCTCATCCTATTTATGCTTTTATCACGCTGTTCTCAGATCAGATCGAGCATTTGTGTTTGCTTAAATAAGTGTTAATTAAATAATTATTTATTATTATGTCTAATAAATGTATATGATTCTCCCTTTTTTCCCTTTGGGCTTGTACCTTTTTTCAGGGGTTGCCAGAGCGAGTCATCAATTTAAATAAATGTAAATTATTATTATTTATTATTATTGTCAGGAGTGATCTGTGATAGAAGAGAGTCAGCTAAGGTGAAGGAAAAGGTTTACAGGACAGTTGTGAGACCAAACATGATGGATGGATTAGAGACACTAGGAAAATACATCCTGAGTAAAGGTTCAACCAGAGGAGGATGAGCTTCAAATACAAAACTCAGAAAAACGTGGACTGAAGGGTGGTTTTGGTGGCTCGGGGTTAGAGGGGAGTAAACATATGTGTGCATTGGGAAGTCATGTCCTATTTTAAAGACCATTATTAGAGCAGGTCACCATCTGCAGGTCCAGATAAAGAGGAGCACCAGCAAGAGGAGGAGTAAGGACAAATGAAAAAAAAAAAAACATTCCGGTCTAATTTTCTGATTTACATTAGATTGATTTAATTGTAAAAGCAAAATTGTCAATATCAATCAGACATTGTTTAGAGATGGTGTAGAGCAGTGGTCACCAACCATAGGGCCGCGGACCGATACCGGTCCGTGGGTGAATTGGTGCTGGGCCACAGAGAAATAATGTTTCCTTTTGGTCTAATCTGTCCATTACTTCCACTTGATCCATACCCATATCAACAAAAGAACTGACCAATAGAATGGCTAGGATTCCATCATCAATAATTATAACCTACCTCTGGTTGGAGGTATTATAGGCTGTGTGCACTTGAGGAATCCTTGTTGTGCCCTTGATAATTTGGGTAGGAAGATTTTATGGGTAGGTAAAATATTTCAGGAGAACAGAAGTAAAATTATTGATGTTTATATTTATCTGCCTAACAACAAGTGCATGAAAATAGTATGAGAAATTTAAGCGGACGGTTGCGCAAAAAAGGTTGAGGAACACTGGTGTTGAAAACCAGGGAGCAGAGAATGTCATTCAATGAGTTGTGAATTTTCTAAAATTCCACAACAAAGTAAAGAAAACGTGAAAGAGCTCGAGGCTGCTGTGAGGAGTTTGTCAGAGAAACTAGAACTCCAGCCTCTGTCACTACGGATTCCTCATGATGCTTGTTTCCACCCTCCTCCTTGACTCCCCCCACAACACCACCACCACCCTGCAAATAAAGTGGAGCGATGGTAGAGTACATAGGTCCTCAAATGAATGATTGATTCACTCCTAATTCTTTCCAATGGGATGTTTGTGGAGCTGGAGTAGGCTGAGGGTTGAAGATGATGTTGGTGGATTTGAAGGGTGGGGGAGCAAGTGATGGAGAAGATGGAGGCGAGGGAAAAGAAGTAGGCCACCCTGTGTCAGGTAAACTCTGTGCTTGTAGATAACATGAGGTGTCAGAGTGGCTAATTGTTGAGCTGACGCTGCAAATTACAGGGGTTCAGGACAGAGGAGAGACGTGATGGGGTGAAATGAGTAGGGGGAGGAAGAAGAGATGGAGATAAAGAATGCAAATCATAGCATTGATATGTTAAACCATACAAAAATGCACTATAAAATATATTGTCTAATGATCACCTCTAAATGAGATCCAACTAGCTTCCAACCCTCTTTCCAAAAAGGAGATCTACATCTGATCTACACTGCTTTGCACAAAGATCACAAAGACCCCACCTACTGGGAATAAAACTTGACTAAACCAAGACTCAAAAGCATGGATTATGATGACCTTTAATGTGTTTGTGTTTCAAATTAATTTAATTTACCTTCCTTGGATTTAGACCTGTAAAAAAAATAACAAGATCAAGACTACCAACGAATGAATATAAGGAAAATAAAAAAAATATCTTTTGTAGATATAAATGTACTAAACTGACTTTGCTGACTCTCAGGTTTTTGAGAACTATAGGATTTACCATAAAAGGTGGAGAACAAATCTATAAAATATTAAAAGAAAATCAACTTTCACACCAAAGTGGGGGCTGCAAAATATCGTTCCACGGACTGCAAATGGCCCATGGGCCACGAGTTCAGACCCCTGCTCTAGACCAATCAATTTCTGGCCAAAATTCAATATATTTATTTGGTGAAATATACATTTAAACCTAATTTACATCACAGGTGTTTGACTTGTATTTTGCTAAGGAAGGAATAGATCTCCTCCACCTTTTACTTTCCCTGATCATGCTCCACCTCCACAAAAATCCATTTCTCCATCACACATTTATGACACAATCATCTAAAGCACTTTCTGCTCCTCGTAGATGCTCACTTTATGAAAACCTCTGTGTGTGTAGACTGTTCATTAAAGGTCATCACTGATTCTTGGCGACATGCTAAAAGTAGAAGAAGTGAGGTCTGAGGCCTGGCTCCCCTGGTGTCGTATCTCTCCGTAGCGAAACGCCGTGCGTCGCAGCCTTGTGTGGTGGCAGCATCACTGAGGGTGGATTCCGCAGCAAACGCTTCTGAATAATTGATGTTTGAGGTCACGCCGATGTTGGAATGTAACCCTGCACGCTGTCGCTGCGTGTTTGTATCCGTGCATCTCAACAGAGACATGGAGAGAGAAAGGAACACGGTGTAGGACACGAACATGAATAAAGAAGAATGTGAGAGTTTCATGTAAATGAGGCGACGATTAAGTGGTTATTAATTATTCAGCAGTGGAAATAATTGATCACTGAGGTTGAAGTGGATGGCGATGACACGGGCAGCGACACTTTCACAGGGACAATTAGCAGCAGGGTAATTACACTCACAGCCAATTTGTAAAAGCACAGAGTGTGTGTGTTTAAGTGTGTGTCGGACTAAAGCATTTGGTTAGTGAGCAGATATCATGTAAATATAATACACTTTTATTTTATAAATGGGACTTAATGTCATCTAATTTTCAAACATCATTAACCTGCCACAATTAGACTCGATTAACACAATGAACGTGTTTCTCCAGAGACAGAGAAAAAGAGGCCGTCCCTCTGTGACAACATGTCTGCCACAGTGCCAAAACAAAAAGGCATGGAGATAATGACTACAACATTTCTACGAGAACACGTCTAAAACATATCATCAGTAAACGTACAAAGAAACACTGTAGCGCAGCGTTCCCCAACCTTTTTTGTGCCACAGACTGGTTAAATGTCTCGTACTATTTTCACAGACCGGTCATTACGTTGTGGCAGATAAATAACACTTAATAAAATGACATTTCAAAAGTTCTGAAATATTTTCCTACATATAAATTCTTCCTACCCGTATTAACTGTGCATGGGCACAACAAGGATTTCTTAAGTGCACACAGCCTATGACTTTCTGCTGCCAGATCAGTAAAAAAAGTTAGTATCTTGTATCAATGGCTCTGCGTCATTTTGAGTTTATTGTTGTTGTCTTCACTGAGAAAATATTTCCTAATCAAATATAGTTGCTTTATTAATGATGAAATCCTAGCCATTCTATGGGTCAGTTCTTTTGTTGATATAAGTATTAATCAAGTGGAAGTAATAGACAGATGGGGCCAAAAGGAAACATTATTTCACCCATGGACCGGTACCAGTCCCCAGCCCAGTGGTTTGGCACCACTGCTGTACCGGGCTTTTAAAAATTTAAATTAATCAGTGAAGGCAACAGTTGACAGACTTTTCTTTTCCCTTATTCAGTTTTCATTTCTAGGCTGGAACAGCAGTGGTGTTGGTATAGTTGGCATGTCCGTGGAAAATGCAAATTTCGCTCTGGTCCAGTTCAGTGAAGCAGAAACACTTGTCCACCAGGGGGAAGAAGAGGGGGGAAAAAAAATCATGTGGCGTTGTCCTTTGAGCCACTGTGTCACCCTGCTGGGTGGAGTTTGACATTCAAGCCATGCGACAGGCCTCCACCAGGGGTGGACGGCGCCCTCTGCAATATTAACTTTCATTTGGAGAGCAGCTGTGGCGGAGGAGCATGAAACATTGAAAGAAACAGCTGCCGTGGATCCAGAGCCATCGTCACACTGTGGCGTTCCGGTTATTCCATCTACTCCTAATTCCCATCTCTACTCCCTGAATTCCGTATGAATTATACGTGTGCCCAACATCTGCACATAGATAGGTCGGAAAAGAGTGAGATTTTCTCTGTGATTATTTTTAAGGACATTTTCATGACTTCCGGAGTACTGCTGCCTCGAGTGGTTTCTTTGTGCTACTGATTTTAATCTGGTTAAAGAATCTCACACTTAAGTCACAAAATAACACATTCGACCTCAGTGATGGAGGACAAACAAAGACTGTGGATGTCACTTCCTGTTTATTTGTCATGGAACAGCAGGAGCGTAATCACAGCAGCAGTGCTTTGTCTTCATCGCTTAGAAAAAAAAGTGACATCACAGCACTAAAGTGAAGCGTGGCTACTGAGACCGTGTGTGCGTGCGTGTGTTTCTGTGTTTGTGTTTGTGCGAGACAGATATTAACAGACACGTGGGCGTCGCCTGTGGTATTTCAGCAGCTGTTTCCTTCATGCAGCTGCAAAAGTGAAAACAGAAAGGACACTTCACTTTGTGTTTACGCCTGTGTGTTGTGTCCATGGGCAGCCTATATCTATCAACATGGATACAATCAGTGTGAGGGAAGCTTAAAGTCACAGGAACTGAAGTTTCTAACCCAATCAGTCTGTTACTAAACATTCAGAGAGAAGATGTGAGTGTGATTTGAAGGACAACAGAGCCACGGGTCGACTTCTGTCTAAATTACACAGTCGCTTCATTTCACTGAATTCATCCGAACAAAGACTTTTGAACAAACGAATAGTTGAAATTTTTGCTCACGCTCAACTTTGGTGAAAGCAAGATGGTATGTACTGTATCTTAGTAGTAGTAGAAGAGAACAGGTGATGTACAATAAATAATTCCCAGAAAATTATTTATTATAATTGCATTATTTTATATACTAGTTAAATATATGTATGTATATGTATATATGTATATATATACTCTTCTGTAAAAGCACTCACGTGGTCAGTTGCTGTGAGATTAAATTGACTTTTTCTATTGTTGTTTGTATGATAGTATACCAAGTTAAAACATCATCAAAAATTACCAATGCAATAACTAGTGTAGACAAATAAAATAAATAAAGAGTGGTGTGAATGAACAACTGCGAGTGACCTCAGTTCAGAGCTGATCAGCTGCTGTGACAAAAAGACAAGCTCCAGATTTTAATCTCATCCCATTTAATGTCTGTTTTCTGGCTTTAGCCTTAAACACATATCAGCTCTTGAGCTGAGTTGGCGTGCTGTCTCCTACTTGAACTGTCAGCAGCAGTATCAGCAACAGTGTATGTTAAGCTGCAGAATAAATGTCATCAGATTTTCAACAGTCAGTGAGCCTACAGAGAGTGCTCACGCTACACTGCAGGAGATTAGGCTGAAGTCAAATACAATAGTATAAGAACATATGAGTAATTATTGTACAGTCAAAATACAGTCCACACTGCTGGACTGGAGCTGATCCTGGAAATGATCTTAAATGAAAAAAAAATGCAATTAACCTAAAATATGAACTAAGAAATATGAACTGATTTTATTTTTTAATAATAAAAAGGATTTCGTCATTTTGTTAAAATATGGTATAATTCAACTAAATGTTAGTTTAAATGTATAGTTATTGTAGGAGTTATATTTTATATACTTCTATTAATGTATAAATATATTACTATATTATGAAATAATTTTTATTGCTTCCGTTCATCTGGCAAACAACTTAGAACAGGGGTGCTCACTCTTTTTTTGTCTTGTGAGCAACTTTTCAAAAATTCACGATGAACTAGATTGAAAACACTAAATATATTTAACTATAAACTGGATATCTTACACACTACATTAAAATATGACATATGTTATAAGGTTAATTATAATAATGTTAATGTTGTTGTATAATTCTTACTTTAGACCATTGATTGGCATCAGGAAATAGAATTACATCTCTACTTTATTAATTTTTATAATATAGCTGAGGATCTTCCAACACTTCTTCAGAGATCTACTGGTAGATCCTGATCTACGTATTGGGCAGGCCTGATTTAGAAGATACAGATCACACACACATAACACACAAACATGGTTCCTTGTCTAAATTATTCTATAAACAACATGCGTTGGTTTTCAAAATAAAATACAGCTGGATACTCCCCACTTATGATTAATAGGTATGTGGTTCCACATTGAGTTAGTTATCACACGTCATTTTTTCCCTGGTAAATACAGTGCTGCTGCCTACACTGATGGTTTAATTTCAGACACAAATTGAAAAACAGAAAAAGAGCCTTTATTCATTTTGAGGTTTAGATTAATATGAATATGTAAGGACTTACGGTAGGGACTTTGAGCTGCTGTCACGCTGCTGAGGAGGATAAAGGATTAATGTGGATCTAAAAAGTCAATACGGCCCAGTCAAAATAACAACCACAAACAATTGCACAAATATGATACACTTTAGTGCTTTTTCTTTGTGTATAGATAGATCTGTTTGTATATATAAAATGAGATACCATCTTTCCACAAAAGGGAGCCAAGCAAGGTTAAGAAAAAGACAAGGACTAAGACTGAGCCTTGTGGAACTCCATATGTGAGTGAAGAAAAGAGGAGGATACAGGGTCTCCAATAGCTCAACAGACTGTCTGACCTGAACCACTAACAGAATTAATTTTTTTAAGAAGGTAAACATTTCAAGTGAACAGGAATGGCAGAGCTGCTTGAGCAGTAGCAGTAGATACATGTTGAAAACGTCTAGATTCAGAACTGAACCAAACAGCAGTAGAAGAGTTAATGATAGGACAATAATGACTTCTCCTACCTATAACTTTTTCTGCCCGCAATGAAAATCTGCAGCTACTATATGGCTGATTTTTTTTTTTTCACTTTGTAAAAAAATGCTACGAGTACACATATCCTCTTCTCTCTGTGAAATCCCACTAAATATATTTTCTCTTAGAGCTTTTAAGGTAACACATACTTTGCTTTATGTTTTCATATATAAAACAGCCTCTGATACCAGAAGTGGTGTCAAACTTTCACTTGACACAGCACATAGGACCAAGCAAAACATTTAAATTCAACATATGATATTTTAGCAAACAGTTTTTGACTGTCAATAGAATATTCGAGAAACCAACGGTCCAGCAGCAAGCACTTGTGCAGTACGTTGTACGCATGCGCAGTTAACTCGATTAGTCCGAGTCGGAGTAGGAAAAAACTTTGGAAATATTGCATCATAAACACTTAAGTGAATAACTGACTACCCAATTGATAAAACAAGACCCACTGTGTGTTCGCAGTTGTGTGTGTGAGACCCGACACAAAAAGTTAAGAATTAACGGATTCAGCAAAGGAGTATGGAAGAAGCTGCTTACCTAAATGACTTGATTCAATGACTTAAAACAGTCGCCGTTCCCGCTTCTCAGCCTCACCGTTGTAATGATTCAACACATAGCCGCAGTAATTCCATCAATCCACGGTTGATCCAAAAATCCGTAAAAGAACACAACAGACGAGACTTGAGCTTCTACGCCCGCTTCGAGTACCTTACGCCGAGGAAGTGTAGCCAGGTTGCTGCAGTGGTGTTGGAATGCTCGCCTCGTCCGGTGAGAAAAGCTCCAGAACCACCGTGTAGGAAATTTACCAGATTTCCAGCAGTTCTTGCCGACTATATACCACCAGTAAGTCGACATTTAGAGTAACAATTGAAAATAAAAGTACGGTAACACGCAACACAGCTAACGACTGGCGGAAGGTCACATACGCCGGCGCCATTTTGTCATCACAATCAACTCGTACTCAAAACAACGATTTGAATTTTTATTTAAATATTTTCATAAGTGTTATTGCTTTGTTTTTCTAGGTGGATGTATATAAAATGGTTTTAATTGTATATTAATTTTACAAAGTCATTATAGACTTAGTCTGAGATGACGGTGAAAAGCAAAACTTTCAGAGGTCACCTGAACACACCACGCCTTTCTTTCTACTGCGTTACGGTATCTGGCACGACTACAGCTAAACTTCCATAACTCAGTTAATTAACTACTTCTCCTTGTTTAATTGAGTAGGTGAAGTCGGGGAAACTTAAAACTTTACAGTTTTTACGAGTAGAGCAGCTCTTCTTAACTGGATAATCATTTTCGTTTTGGAGATAGACGGTGATCAATCTGATGGACAACTCCATCAATTGTGGCGTCGCAGCAGCAGGAAGAGCGTGAGCTCCATGAATCCAGTCGTTATGAAACCCAGTCAGTGGTGGAGGTAATGAGTGTGTGTTCATTAGGAGGAAGTGTTACTGCAGCGTCACATGATAGATTTCACATTAGCATGGAAACGAGGTGAGAAGAGTAAATGGTTAAAGACAGCAGCGATGACTGAGGCTGAGGTTTGGACAAAAAACGAGGAAAGTGATTTATTCATGATGGCAGAAGGTCGAACACGACCATCTGAAGTGATTTTATTTTATTTTTACACTATATGTTTAAATACAAGAAGCTTAGGTCATTTCTTTGAATTTATTTCTTAGTTTATATAATTTATTATTTAATTATTATTTATTTCATCAATATTTTTTCAGATTTTTTAAAATATCCTATAGTGTCACCACTGTTTTAGTGTAGGCTAATGATATATTAATATTTAGACAAAATTTAGTTAGAACCCCGACATGATATTTGTCAGTGACACAGACTCACCACAGGGGGCGCCAGTAGACCAGCAGTGAGTCCCTGTCAGATTAGATATTTGTTTTTCTTGGTTTTATTTGTGGTAAGATTTAGAATTTTTATACAGGGCAAAATTTTTTACTATTTCATAACGTTTACATTTCATAATATTTTCAGTTTTGTTTCAAGGGTTAGAAATGTTACTAGTTTCCTGGATTAAGTTTATGGAATAAATCAATATTTCAGCAGGTTAATACTAGTGTTTACCTGCAACTGATATTGGGTTTGTCTTCTTTGTTTTCAGAACCACACACACATACATTTATACCTATATACTGTTTTTTAACATATAAATAGCTTGCCAGACTAAACAGTATAACAGAAACAATCCTTTACTGATGGGATTACAATTCTTATTTATATATATTTTTTTGTAATACAGTTTTTTCTTGATAAGGTAAACATTGAAGAAGCTGATTGGTCGACGTGTTAGACTATAATCCCTGAATCATCTGTTTAATTTGTTTCTCTCTCCCCTCCAGGTGACAAACAAGTTGTTGTTTACTCCACCGTCACCTGGCTAGCCTTCGTCCACCAATGAGAAACTCGGAAAGGAGGCTCGGCCCCTAGAATCTCTTCTTTTCTCAGTCAGGATCAAACCTCTTTAATCCCAGGATTTCAGATCTACTGAAAAAAAAAAAACCTCAGCATGGATCCATCAGTTAATTGCGTGGACATACGGTAAAGGTTTATGATTCATCTGCCTCATGAATATCAACCAGGGCTTCATCATTCTCAGGCAAACGGCAGTAGAAATGAACATTATCATCATCAGGTCTAAAGCAGCAGCAGTGTGGGAGGCTTCCTCCCCAATAGTCATTGGTTCCCATACTATATTGTAATATAAATATACTGTATATATTTGATGATATATGTGTGTTGATATATATATATTTGCAGTGTTTAGTTTCCTGGGATAAGTTTATAGAATACATTGATCGTACTGCAAGTGGATATTCAGATGTGTTTACCTGAAACTGATTCATTCTGTTTTTCTTTTCTTCTCTGTCACTGCAGTAGTTTTGGAAAGTAATTCAGAATCAATCATTTATATTTATTATTCATTTATGCTGTGGGCAGTGAATATATTTATGAAGAAAATTAATTTTGAATTGAAAGATCGAACAACGATCGATAACGAATTAAATAGAGGCTAAAAGTAGATATTGAATCATTTTTTGATATATAAATATATATATATATAAATAGTATAATAAAAAGTAAAAAGTTGCAAATAATGCATACATAAAATACTAACAAATAAATCTTAATGTCCAGTTGCCCTTATAAAACTCTTTAACCTTAACCATTACCTGGATGACCGAGAATCGTAATTGACATACTGTATATTTATATATATATATATACACATATATATATATATATATACATAAATATATACAGTACAAAACCAACAATAGGCATAGCTATCCATTGTGTCATTGGATTTTCATATTATGTATGTCCAGTATATATATAAATATATATATATATATATATATATATAAACATATGTATACCTATATATGCACGTATACCTCAGCAGTCACAGTGGGAAAATATGAACAAAGCAGATGTGGAGTGAGTGAGCGAGTGTATATCTGTCTATTTTTTGAACAAAAGATGGGACCTCGTCTGTTAGGGGCAGAAAACCTTGGAGGGAATTGGTGTCTGTGTGTGAGAGTGTGTGTGTGTGTGTGAGCGAGGCGCCTCTGGTCAGTGACTTCACAGTGGGTGAGGATGCACACTGTCCACTCCTGTGTCGA
>JAFBJS010011397.1:68468-81733 GCA_016785265.1 Paraplagusia blochii | reverse complement strand
TTTCCCCCAGGTGATAAACCTTTAGTGGAACAAGGCATTAAGATGAACAAGGAATTGAAGAAAACAGCAGAGTGGTCTAATCATTTTTTCCATGACTGTATACTGGTGAGGTTTGCAGCATAAGTAGTTAATGCGCTATGTTTCTGCACAAATCTTATTTTTTATCTTATTTTGTAGGCCTGTGGAAAAAAATATTTACGTTAAAAAGGACCTGGAATGCATGCCGATAAAGTGTATTATTTATTCACTCTTCTTCATCCGATGCTAGGTCGCATGGGTAATAGTCTCCAAAACTGCCACCCTAATGTGTTATATTGGGCAGCAGTGGTGGCCTAGCGGTTAAAAAGACAGACCTGTGTCCGCAAGGTTTCAGGTTTGAATCCACCAGCTTCCAGGTTGCCACTGAGGTGCTTTAAGCACAGCCTCGTCCCAACCCAAATAAGTTCTCGAAGCTGCATGAAGCTCACAGCATGAAGCAGTGTGATTTGGGTGGTAGTTGTGGAAACTGTTACCCCTGCAACCCTGCAATGGATAAGAGGATGAAGATGAATGAATGAATGTGTGATAATAATATTAATCATTATCTATATATAACTGAAACCAGATGAGAAATGTAATTAAAAATCTGTGTGTTCTATTATTAGTTAAATGATATTATTTTCTTAGAACTTTTTTTAGACATAAAAACTTTTCCCAAACATGCAAATCAATCAACAAGTAACTCCTTATTATGTTCGTTTTACAACATCCCTGCTGTTTTATGACAGCTTACTTCAACTGTCTGTATTTGAATATTACAGTGTTTGACATTATTTATATATCTTGAGTACTTTTATGTCTTGACCACCTTTATGACATGTTAAACTCAACAATAAATCCATGATTTTTTGCAGGAAAAACAATCACGCAGCATCTGAGCGCGTTTGTAATGTGAGTGAGTGTCTTAGACTGAGCTCTTTTCCATGTGTATAACTTTCATAACCCCCCGCAAAGAGGAGAAATCTGTTCGTTGTTTTCTTTAACAAAAATGGTATATCCAGACATGAGATTAGAAGGGAAAGGAAAACAAAGAGACCATGGTGGTGGTAATGCAACATTACAAATGCCAGTGGAAGAAGAAAACATCCAACTTTTCTTTCTTTTTACTCTCCAGCCCGTAATTGTTCCCTTTTTTCGCATTTTCATCTTTAAACTTTGAACATATTGCTGTGTTATTTCTAGTCTGTGTGTGTGTGTGTGTGTGTGTGTGTGGTTCTCATAAAGTTGAGGCAGCGTTATTTATTGCCTAGGTTTGTCAGACTGTAGCGTATCTGGTCTCCTATAACCAGAGGGCAAGGGTGGGATCAACTCTTACAAGCATCCGGAACATACCTTTCTGTTGTGATTGGCCCGAGATTAAACTACTGAGGCTACAAACAAAAATGTGGACCACATATGAATTAATGCAAACTACTACCATATGAAGCTGATGGCAGACAAATGAAAGAAGGAAAACACAGACAATGACTGCGAGGTCTACTGTAATTAGAAGCAGTGGGCTCGCTGGAAATACCCCGCTGAATTGATGAAATTGATTTTGTCTTTCTCCGCAAACACACATCAGCTTTGCATGTGCAAATGAAGGAGCACACATTCATATGTGCAGGCACACAACTTTGGAGGATTTTCTTTTTCCTGGCCTGACTGCTATGCTCACACTTCCATAAAAAAAAAAGAACTTTCAGTCACGCTCATTGCCAACAGCTCGAGGCAATTGTTAAACTTCTGTGGTGCAGAGTGAACATGGGGAATACATTGACAATATTAATCCACAATGTTACAGACAGTCACCAAGATGAGAAGCCAAATATTATTCCGTGAAACTGACTTTGAACGTGTCTTTACTCTGGCTGAAAAACTAGCTTTAAAACCTATTGACGGTGTATACTGTAGACTGAGGGTTGGAGTGCAGTCAAGTTTAGGGGACATATTTTCTGCAGAATTAAAACCATATTTTAATTCACTGATCTTTTACGAACCCTTAACTTATCTCTAGGGTCACATGGGGAACCTTAGCCAATCCCGGAATGTCGAGATCGGTAATTAACCTTGAACCAATCGCAAGTTTATAGTACATTTTACACCACTGTATTTGTCCATTTAATCCCTTTGTCTAACTTTTTTTTTCTATGAGGAAAACACACACATATGACATATTATCATCAAACAAAGATCCTCAACTATTACCAGGGATCAAACTGTTTTAAGGAAATAAATAAATTTAAGGAACTGGACATGGGTTAGCGGAGTTTCAGGTTTGAGTCCACCAGCAAGGTTAACGCTGAGGTACATTGAACATGGCATTTTTTCCTTTACTTCAAAGTGTTGTCTGACAGATTGTGAAAGGCTTATGAGAACCCAAAAATGTACAATTCTCAGTTTTAATTTTCTTTCCTGCTTGGAAAATGCCACATGTGAACTCAGGAAGATTGTTTAAAATAGAAAACCTTGTTCTTAAAGACCCTACAGCTTTGATTTACTCAGAGGAAACAGTAAACCAAGTGATTTTTCTGCGAAGGACACACACTTTCATTGGTTTGTACATACGGCTAAGCTTTTTTAAATTGTTTAACAGCAGCTGGCAGCCTACAGCGCACAACTGGGTAAACACTCAATGTTCTCAAGAGTACATTCAAGAACTGGTCCATTTGTCCCAGCTCGGGGTCTTTGTTACCTTCATTTGCTCTCCGTCAGCCTCACAAGGTTTGATTTATAACCTCAGATTAATCTCATTGTGTCCTCGGACACCAAAGGGACGCCACAGCTCGATGCCCAGCCCCGATCCCTGTGAGTTACCCAGCTGCACTGCAAGCAGGACTAACAGCAGTGATTACCTCAGTAGGCTGACACGGATCAGCTTCCCTGCTCTGGACTTAAGGCCGGGACTGCAGCCAGAACTTTGATTGTATCAGTGGCAGTGATGTCAGCCTATAATGGTGCCTATGGAACTAGCAACTCCCTGCCACTATCCACCAGTACCACAGGCCCTACCAGTAGATTAACCAGCAGGTCCAAACCTCCATGGTTACGAGCAGGATACGTGCTGTTAATGTAACCCTGAAAGTGGAATTTCTACTGCATCAGCTGCCGTTGCCTGTTCTCTTGTTGCTCTTTGATGCAGCAATTTATTTAAAGTATAGGAAAAGCAAAGTCCCGTTCTGACCTCCCATCAGAATTGGCTTGAATATGATGGTGACTTAACCCATCGCCTGTGAAACACGACTTAGAAAAACACCCTGGTTATAATGACTGTATTGGTGGCCCCGTTCTGCCAGTGAGCAGAGACTTGGCTCACGCTCGGTGCAACAGCGCACAGCCAGTAAACGTCAATTGTAAGTCATTTACTTTGCCATTAAACCAGCAGTACCTTCGCTGAACCTTTCCTTCTCTGTTTCGCCCTTAAAACCAGAGGAGGGAACTCCACCTTATACAATGTTTACATCTAACTGTTATTCATTCAATATTGTTAAAGTGCCACAGAACCCTGGCAGGGACTTTAATGGACGTGCGACACTCCCATGTCGCACTGGTCTCGTCAGTAAAGTTTTACAGTGTCCCACCGCACTCTCCATAGAGGCCAGGGGAAAGTGACGCCATGGCCTAGGAAAATACTATGTACTCATTCCTGAGCTGACACTCCAGTGCTGGAGAGTCGGGCGGGGGGGCTTTGTGGTATCTTGACAAAGTATGCTTTTCAAGACACTCCAAATGTGGCCGCAGTCAAATTTTACCCTCTCAACAGCGAGCGCAAGCTGCTAAAACGAGGCCAAAGCGAAGGGCCGTGGGCCATTTGAGAGCAATTACTGCAACATCATGTCCCTCATGTAATGCTGCCCTCTCGACTTCTGTTAATCAGCCCGCAAACCAGTTGTGTCAGTCAGGCTTCACCACCACTGCGGCTAATGGATCCCTACTTTATCACATCAATTCTGCCTGTAAACCCAGCCCCCCCCCATCAACCCACCCACCTTTCTGCCTCTCCTCATATGGCCATGATGAGATCCAGACCCGGTGTGGAAGCATATTAAAGTGGCCCAACAGTGTCAGCAGGAGAGCTAAATGGAAGGTAGTGAAATCTTTTGAACCTCTCTTACATTATAACAGTTCTAAACACATCCAGCTGGGTCCAAAGTTCATGGAAGACATAAAAGCACTGTTGCATGTTACCTTGGAGTATGATAATAGCCCAGCTATACTAAAACTACTCAGACAGTGCACAATCAAAGGGCCCAAAGGAAGAACTCCCTGCACTTCTTACTGACTGCTAATGGTCTGTGTGTGTATGCGTGTGTGTGTGTGTGTGTGTGTGTGTTAGGGGCAGCATTTCTGAGAGACGTTACATCTACATTAACACAAACCTAATGCACTGTAAAGAGAGGGAATCTTTGCAGCGCTAGTGATTACACTCCATTAACTATGGGTTAATTAAAACACAAAAGACTCCAAAGACTAGTAATTACAAGTACCAGCCCGGTGGGTCAGTCTTTAAAGACAGTTCCAGCACACTGATCTTGTTGGGAGGCTTCCCCCTGTCAGGACTTCATGGCCACGGGCTAGACATCTTTAACGCTGCTTCACAGGCAGTGCTGTGATCTAAGAGCTATGTTATAGAATGTACATGTTTGACAGACATTGCAAAACATAGCTAGACACCAGGGGTGTCAAACATATGGCCCGCGGGCCCGGAGCGGCCCACAAGGAGGTGCGATCAGGCCCACAGAAAAATTTTAAAGTAAAAAAATTCAATTTAAATTGAATGAAATTTAAGAATTTTCCACTAAAGGGGTCAACTGTTTGGGTCAGTGTAGCGGACAAGCCACATCCCTGAAACAGACCAAACAGCAACCAACCAACCAACCAACTAGTCACAGACAAAAAATACGACAGCTTGCAAGGACAACAGAGGAGAGGTAAGATCAACGAATCGCTGGCAGGAAGAAAAGACATGATATACACACATGGCCCGAAGCCAAGGAGGAGATGGATGGTCACAGTTAGGGAGGACATGGAGCTAGTTTGAGTCAGAGTGGAAAATACAGAGAACGGTGGGAGATGGAGAAGGTTGGTTCCCTGTGGAAGACCAGACCATTCAGGTGACACCATATCAATTCCAGGCAACCCTATGTGGACAACAACAATATTTGTCTTATGTTTGTTGAGTTGGACACAAACTGCAGACAGAAACAATCATGTTGGGAGGCTTTCCCGTGTCAGGACTTCATGGCCACAGGCTAGACATCTTTAACTCAGCTTCACAGGCAGTGCTCAGACTATACATAGTTTTAGATCTATATTATAGAACGTACAAGTTTGACAGACATTGCAAAAACAAAGCTATACACTAAAAGTGTGTGTGTTCCTGGAACCCCAGGCTGGCTACGGGCTCCTCTGTAGCCTTTCAACCACATACGATAAATATGATCTTGTGGTGAGGCCGTGGTGCCCCAGGAACGCTCACATGTGGTGGAGCGGTTCTCACCACCATTGACAAGAGAGTTAGAGGCTTTTGCTCATCAAGATTCCTGGTGGGGAGAACAACATAGGAGACCATTGGACTTCAAGGCGAGAGGCCGTGCTCGGCGATGCTAGCTTCCTCTCGGGCTCAAGCCTCTCACCAAAGCGTGTTATTTGTTTACACTGAACTTTGACGAGGCAACCAGTTGTTGCCGTTGTTTACTGGCTGACTTATACGAACATGGCAAAACACAGAACACGCACTGGCATCAGATTTATCAGAGTAGATGGGCTCATTAAAGCCAATTATTTGGTTTTTCACATGACGTCAGTGTATATTTGAAAACTGCACAGGTGAAACCAGATCTAATCACACGCTGTCACGGTGGACGCATCCAGAATGTTTGTTTTGTTGCCAGGTGGTAACAGTCGTACTAAACACTGTCCATGTGGACTTGAAGTCATTTTGCTAATAGTCTTTTTAACTTAATACTTTTAATGCACGTGCTCCCAAAGAATTTTGGCTCGTGAGGCAAGCAAGTCTGGCGTCGGAGAGATAATTCTTGTAACTGTCACTTGTGCAGCTGTTTTGTTTGCATTGTTTGCATTTGATTTTTTTTTTTTTTAATTAGTTGATGTTTTCATCCAATGCAATTTACAGAGGAGGATTCACATTATTAAGCATGAGGGACAGAAACCCTGTTACAGTATGGAACCACCAAGTTACACCATCTCAGATATTCTTCCAAGCTCCACTTTATTCGAACTTGATTTCTATTCATGAACATAGCATAAATTTCAGGTCCTGTCCTAGGAGACAAAGGGGAGATTGATGGATGCACTGAGGGAGGACATGGAGGTAGTTGGAGTCAGTGTAGAAGATACAGAGGACAGGGGGAGATGGAAAATGTTGATTCACTCTGGCAAGTCCAAAATAAGGGACAAGCCGAAAGGAACATAAGAGGAAGACCAGATATTTCAGGTGAGCCCACTTCAATTCCAGGCAACCCTATGTCGGGCAGAGGACAAAAACAATACCCGTCTTAAGTTTGGTGAGTTGGACACTGCAGACAGACACCATGTGACCCTGATGCTGGACATTACATTTCAGTCATTCATTCTAGACTGAAAAAAAAACAAATCTCTTTGCTGGTCATATAGATTGATTGACGGCTGGAAACCAACCAACCAATAAGAAAACAATTAGTTAAGTGATCGGATTGTGTTAATTGTGATTTGTAGTTGAATCCCCTATAGACCCAAACATCAATAGTTTGAGGAGGAAGTCAATGTAAATCACGGGACAATGAAAAGTCTTCTCCTTCCTCACATCCGTCATCAGAGACCAATCTGTTGTCTCTCATAACTTCATGGTTGACAAAGGTCAGTGGCCTGAGGCCCCGGCGGAGACTATATCCACTCTCTGGACAGATGCTATGGCATAAGGGGGACCCGGATGCCCCCGCCTCTTTCTTCATGCTGACCCTTCACTCTCCTCCAGACTCTGAGAAAGGGTCCTAAGGTTGATAAGGTCCTGGGGACTGGACACATTGTGGCATTAATTACACACTCAGTTACCACTGAGCCTAATGTTTGGCCTCCCTCCTGGGGTTAACTCCTTCCTGACAAGCGGAGAAAGTAATGGGGCCTCTGTGGCTCGTTTGCCAGCAGTCAACCAAGACAACTCCGCTATGGGCTCTTCTGTAACACCGTGCTCGCTGACTGACAGCCCAGAAATATTTCAGTCCAGCGTCGCTATGCGCAGGGAACACACGCGTGGAGTAAAGGGCCGAGATAAAGGAAGGTGCGAAGCGGCGGGTGACAGGCAGGACACTCCAGCCCTTCAAAGGCTTTTCACTGGTCGTCTTGCGCAAACAAAGAGGCTTTTTGGGAGCATTATCTATTAGGGGCTTCTCCCGCTTACATCCCCCCACGCATCTGCGGCTGTGATTGGCCGGGGAGACAGAAAAAGAAGAAAGCGATTGTGCACCGACAGGATATCCCCTGTGGTTAACAGAAAAGTAAACAGACTAGAAAGGGAGAGAGAGGAAGTCTACCTCTATCACACAGAAACGAGGTGAGGTGCTTGCAGATGTCCTCCCATGTATAAAACATTAGTTCCTGGACTTCAGGCAGAGCTGGCACTCTGCTCCAAAGCACTGCCGGCCTCAGCTATAATCACAAGTGTCTTTGCCTATTGCTGGAGTAATGGGGTTTCTGTTGACAAGGACTGTAGCTGGTAATCTGATAGGAGAGTACTTACAATATCAAGGCTAGTGTTTCATTTGATTAATTCACAGCCTACAGGGTCTGTGAGATAGAGGGAGAGCACAGCATGAGATCATGACCCTGGAATTCTAAACAATAACCATCTGTGTTGAACCGTGTTGAGCCCCGATCCGACTCACATTTTCCTCCCTCACTTCCTTTTTCTTGTCCTCTTTTTCTCCTCCCCTGTTTTCTCCGACCAAACAGCCCACTACATACACACCGCGCACACACCTGCTCTGGCTGTTTTGCATGCAAGCTGCCCGAGCAGTCATGCACTCAAAATATGTTACGACATCCACGCTGTTCAGAACGGCGTACTTCTGAGGCGCAGGCATATATCACCTGAACATGTGAGCAGAAGCAGAGCCCGGGTGAAACCCGGTACAAAAAGTCACCTGATTTATTCGCCAAGACAAATGGAGTTTTAAGGGATTCACTTCCTCTTTTTTTTTTTTTTTTTTCTTTTACTGCAAATGTTGGACTTTTAAGGTAAACACAATGAAGGCAAAGACTTAAAAAGGATCCAAGTTTACAGATGTGAACCGTATTGACTGGAAACTGTGTAAACTCTGTTCCGCTTGTCTGAATGTGACAGGGTAGAATGTGATTTCAATGGTTCGAATTAACCGTATAAAAAGAATCATTCTCCTTCCTCTCACAAAAAGGAAAACATCTCTGTAAATGTCAGCGCTCCTCCAGCATCCCCGTCTCTGTTGAGAAAAAGTGACGTAGTTTGTTCTTTCTCAGCTGCCTGCCACCGGGCCAAGAATGATAGATGAAGTGTTACTTTGTGGACTATTTTTAACATTTCCAAACCAATAGTCAGACATCCCATCTGGACCGGGCAGGAGCTACAGTAGAAGCAGTTCAAGTTTTTTTTTTTTTTTTGTAGCCACTGGATACAGCAAAGGCACAGTGAGCTCTCCTCACAGGTCAGAAATGAACATTATTCCTGTTAATGTGCCATGACTTGATGAAAACAGCCTGGTTAGCATTTTCAAGATGTGGTGTGTGTTTAATAAGCCTGGTTGAAGTCGCGTTGCCTCTAAACAGCACTTTCTGCTCATAAAAATGCAGCCAAGCTTCCACGGAGATGTATTCTCAGCTGAAAAGTCACTTTATTATCTCCTAGTTGAAACCGACAGTACATTAGGCTGCGAAACACCATAAAACTCACCAACAAATCTTTCAACAGATACTGTGGAAGTAATCTAGGACTGAAGTCTATGGCTCATGTTTCACTTTAGCAGGTGAAAATTTTGCCGTTGTAGTTTTTATTCAATACTAATAGAGGCAAACAAATCTTTTGGAACCTGAGAGACAAGAAATTCCTTCATTGACAGAAAGAACACATTCACCCGTCAACACCTTTTTAGTTGGTGGCAGTGGTGGCCTAGTGCAGTAGTCCCCAACTATTGGGGCGTGGACCGGTAATGGTCTGTTGGTGACAGTCCCATCTGGATATTACTCACACTTGATCCATATCTACACCAACAAAAGAACTGACCAATAGAATGGCTAGGATTCCATCATCAAAAATGCAACTAGTCGTTAATACAAGATTCTGACCATGTATACCTTGTCTGGTAGGAGAAAATTATAGGCTGTGTGCCCTTAAGAAATCCTTGTTGTGCCCATGTACAGTTAATTCCGTTAGGAAGATTTTATAGGTAGGAAAATATTTCAGTACACCAGAAATGTACTTTTATTAAGAGATATTTATCTGCCACAACTTAAATCCACCAGCTGCCAGGTACCACTAAGGTCCAGCATTGCACCGTCCATTGCATGATAAGGAGGTTGCTTTGCTCTCCTATTCTCGCCCTCAAATTGGAATTAATATTTGAAAAAAAAGTTATTTTTTCTCCCTAAGTTAAATAATTACAGATTATATTCTTATATAATATATTATATTATATTCTTCCTTCCCTCCTTGAGTGTCCTGCAGACACAGGGTCCTACATTGTGTCGTGTTCCTCATAAGTATTTGCTTTGACCTTTGACTAAAGCGGATGAATGAACTGTGAGGGATGGCCTTTACAGAGGACTCTCTCGCTATCGGCCTTGAATCTGTTAATGTTTATGCCATGAGGCGTGTGAAGGATGAGAGTGTGTAGCTTGGATTTTTTTTTTTTTTTTTTTTTTGAAATATCTGTGAGTCCACCCTGCCTTACAGCAAGAAGTCAGGTCCTCTATACACACTCCAGAAACAGAGAGTGAAAAGAAAAAGAGCTTCTAATAAAAAAAAACTGCCCTCCTGTCTGCAGCTGGGACACCAGTGGCCCCACGGAGCTGCCCCAATACACCATATTTCCAGCTCGCTTTCTTTACCGCCTAACCACAGGGGCCACAATTACCTTTATACTGCACATATTACATTTTTATCAGCCGAGAACTCTCACTTCATATCGCTATTTTTGGCTTTATAGTCGGAGAGGGCGTTCCCCTTTGTGATGGTTATACAGTGAACAATGAGCGGAGTAATGTTTCCCTCAGTGCCCTGTGACTCTCATATACCGTGTCCACCACGGAGAGAAGCTCAGGTTTCAATTACACTCTCACAGTGGTCCCCAATCACTCCCCCCTGTCACAGGTGGTGGGATATATGTGAAGGGGCAAACCCTGGTTTTCCTGTTCAACAAAATGTGGGAGGAAGAAAAGAAAAAAAAAGGTTCTCTGAGTGAAATGTGTTTGGACTTTTTTATGGCTACAGATGTGACTGGTACTGAACCAACGTCACTCCAGACTAACAAAGTCTCTGCTCTTCTAACCACTAATTACAGGAGAAGTTGGACTAATTAACACATAACATAACCAAAGAATGCACACGGCCGTCATTATTCTGCACTTAACACATTATCTCGTGTATATATAGAACTCGCTCATATATAGGAGTGCGGAGGCGCATGCTAATTTACACGATGTTTATGAACTTTGGAAACTTTGAAATAGTTCTCATCTCAAATGTTCACAAAAATAATATACTTTTGAAGAAGTCGGTCTGCCATTACAGGAAAGTTTTTTTTTATTTTAATGTTATCTTTATACATGAAGTACAGTAGAGATTTTGCAGTGTTTTGTCATTTGGATCTGAATAGTGGAATAGTGTTTTGGCTTAGAGCAGGGGGGTCAAAGCAAAAACTCGCCGTGGGCCAAATTAAAAACTGGGCCAAACTGAAAATGAAGTAAAAAATGGATGGATTTAGATGTTTTCCTTTCCCTCTAGATATAATAAGGTAATGTTTTTATATTTTTAAAAATTATATCTATTGTATATTTCAAGCCTTTCCACAAAAAAACACTAGCCAAAAATTTTTTCATTCAACAGCAATACTATAAATTCTGACAAAATATAGAGCAGGGGTCTCAAACTTGCGGCCCATGAGCCATTTGCGGCCCGTGGAATGATATTTTGCGGCCTCCACCTTGATGTGAAAGTTGAATTTATAATAATATTCTATAGATTTGTTCTCCACATTTTATGGTAAATCCTATAACCCTGATCCACAGTCTCCTTCTGGTCCAGTGTAGTATTACACAGAATTTATGGGGAACAGATTTTTTATTAAATGTCTTCTTTTGTATTGAACACTGAAAGCTACCCTGGCGCTTCAGTGAAATGGTAGTGTGGGTGGTGGCCCCCAACCTATTTGAGTTTGAGACCCCTGATATGGGGTCTATATACTGGGGGGAACTCTAGTTCAAATTTGGTATAATGTTATGGGTTATATTTTATGACTCTGTCGGCCAGATTTGTGGGTCTGAGATGTGTGGCCTCGAAGCAATTCTGTCTCTGTCTTGGTGTGGAACTCTAAGGTTCATCTCTTTGATTAGATCAAATCCTGGATGGGCAGGTTGCTGACTACTAGTGGGCTCTGACCCACAGGAAGGTTGACAAGGGTGTGGATTGATTTGGATGGTGCAAACTGTTGGAGAACCCCGTAACAACAAAGAGGGATGGATATGAAAAGCAGGTTGGTAGGATTTAGAGTAATCAGGTTTGTAGATGCTCAGTCGGTTCCATAATGTAGTAGTTAGCAGGCCTGAATCAAAGAGTTCTGGGTTTGATTCCCAAAAAATTGCGCAATTCCTGTGCTGTCCATAGTAGGCGGCACAGCTAAGAACCACTGCGTAACAATTTGTGAAATTTTAACCTGGGTGGCATCCAACTGATTTCCAGAGTGGTTGGGTGGTTTACAACAGCCACCCATTTCATATCTGCACATTCATCTGTATAACATGTGCTATTTTAAGGGGGCACAGGAATTCCCCTTAGAAAACATACTCCCCTCTACGGTAGGGCTTTTAAAAATGTTTTGGCATAAAAAGGAAAAAAAAAAAGCCTAGGGAGAGTGAAATCTGGGTCTGGAGAACCACTATGTTCCAGCAGAGAAGCCCACACAGCAGGAACACACCGTGCAAGGGAAAAAAATCAACACATTCGTCTTCCTTTATAACAAAGACTCAATGACATGCATCTTATGCTCAAACCTGGATTCCTTTGCATTATTTCCCTTGCAATATTTTCAAGTGTAAAGCTATATCCTGTGGTTCTGCCTGTGGTCGTGCGCAGTGTCTGGGGAGGCCCCCACGTCCCTCATCAGAACTTGGAAATATGTGAGCTTATGCAAGCAAAATGTAAGCTTTACTTTGGACAGGAAAAGGTCAACGGACAGCAAGGAGCTCATTTCTTTTATATGGAACATGGGTCCCACTTTACACCTCAGCCGTGATTTATTCATAACCACGTGTAGAGAGATTTAAACTGTGGTTGGAGAATATACCCTTGGTAATGGCCGGCTCTGTGCGTACAGCCTAATAAAATGGAAGAAAAAAAAAGTATTTTTAAAAAAATAACTTGTCTCTACCGCCACATAAGTTTGACTTGTAATGCAAATTAGACCACTTGATGTTGAATGCCCCTCCACTCAGTCCAGTCCGAGCCTATGGAAGAACATATGGTAGCGTTCAGTTATTATTAAAACACATATGGTGTTGGGTTTATCTACTGTGGGCTGATGGAAAAACATTGTGCCGGGATTATGGCAGCGCTAATGCTCACATGTTCATCCTTTGATACAACAGTTTATTCTTTTGGATAAATGTGCGTTGATCCCTCAGCCAATAGAAATGTTATTTTTCATACACATAATTTAGTTCCAGTGTTGGGACCAACGCATTACTTGTAACGCCGTTGCATAACGAAACTACTTTTCTCCGTAACTAACGTAACGTGTTACTTTTCCCATTCAGTAACGCCGTTATTGTTACTGTGGTGTAAAGGGGCTCGTTACTCGTTACTATCTGTGGTCCAAGTGGACGGTTTCTCCTGGCCACAGAGAGAGGACTGTGTGGCAGAGGAGCCTGTCTGCTGCCTGTCAGTAATAAGTGAAAGACGGCCGTGCACACTAACTGAAACCTAGCGTTGAAAAGGAGCGATGATTGGTTGACATAGGTTAACGTTTCAGGCTAAGCCAACCAGAAACAGATCTGGGCGGGTC
>JAFBJS010011397.1:50564-68414 GCA_016785265.1 Paraplagusia blochii | reverse complement strand
AGCAGAGCAAAAATAATATATATATATATAAATATATATATATATGTTTGCCCTTTAGTTGCTATGGTCTACGATGGAGTGACAGAGATCCGAAGGAAGAAAGACAGATTCATTGGAGTCTACAGTCTACTGTAGACCTGTAGCATCATCACTACAAGCAGTGTCGAGTTACTTGTAACGCTGTTACGTAACAAAACTACTTTTCTTGGTAACTAATAACGTAACGTGTTACTTTTCCCATTCAGTAACGCCGTTATTGTTACTGTGGTGTAAAGGGGCTCGTTACTCGTTACTATCTGTGGTCCAAATGGACGGTTTCTCCCGGCCACAGAGAGAGGACTGTGTGGCAGTGGAGCCTGTCTGCTGCCTGTCAGTAATGAGTGAAAGACGGCCGTGCACACTAACTGAAACCTAGCGTTGAAAAGGAGCGATGATTGGATGACATAGGTTAACGTTTCAGGCTAAGCCAACCAGAAACAGATCTGGGCGGGTCTTCTTGCCTTATAGGGAAATAAACAGTCTCAGACACATACGCAACGCGGTACAGCAGCACACACCCACAAGCAAGACGACGGCAAGTGGCAAGTTACAATAAAGATGCCTGTCCAAATGTCATCTATTTTGTTTTTATTGTTCCACTACATTTCATTATGACAGTTGCTACAGAACACAACACAAACTTTTTGAATGTGTTTTTAAAGTAAAGCAACTATTAGTTACTTTTATAATTTAGTAACTAATAACGTACAGTAACTAGTTACTTTTTCAGAGCAGTAACTATCAAAGTAATAAGTTACTTTTTCAAAGTAACTTGCACTGCTTAGTTCAAGCATAAATCCAATCTGCTCAACTAATGATTTCTTTAGGACAGAAAACAAGCAAACAAATCTGTTTCCGTAAACCGACCCCCTTAAAAGCTTAAAAGCAGAGACCCCTGACCCTTCCTCACATGAAGATACTTCCACACAGACAGGAGAACAATATCCTCACTCTCATTAGAAATTAGAATTCAATTAAAAACTGGAAATGTAATTATTGGTTTCAGTTTCATCATTTGGATCCATTTCCTCCCATGTCAAAGCTGAACACATGGTCCGGTGTCCAAATGCAAATCCTGTTACGGCCAGGCCTTCGTAGTCGTCAGTCATTTGTCTTCACAAAAGCCACCCAAAAAACAAAATTTCTGAAAGCAGTAATTAATTATCTTCTCTCCTTCGACAATGCACATTCACAAAAAAAGGAAAAGCAGCACAATTTGTGGAATCCAGTCACCCACACACGTTTTCAGGACACTTGATTTCAATTAAATAGTTTTTCTCTACTTTCTTGTTCTGGCCTGTCTGGGCCTCCTGCTTTTGTCTCCTCCCTCCCTTCTTCCCTCCCTATTTACTCCCTCGCTGCAGAACTCTTACCTCCTCTCTCCCACTTCCTCGCCTGTGTCCTCAATCTCTCAATCTCTATCACAATATGTAGTTGCGCCGACCACAGTGTCCTCCGCCTGCTTTCATGTTTCCTCTCGTTTGCTGATTTCTCACAGTCAACATCCTGTGACTGATTTTAAACTTTTTACTGAGATGGGCACATACAACACATCAGGGCTGCTGGGGCAAAACAGTTACGGCAAGTAAAAGCCAAACACAGTCCATAATGATATGTGGGGATTTTTTTTTTAAGTGGCTTCGGGGGCTGAAAAACCGCCTTGTTTGGCTCCGAGGGAATGCATTTTTATTAACCTATGAATTGGTTTGATTACAGTACAAGATCATCTTCATCTGTGAAGCTCCACTCACACATTCACTAATCACAGTCTTGCTATGGAGTGCACAATACATTTCACATGTAATTCTTCATCCAAATGACTGTAATTAACACATTCCACTGTCCGTTATGTGTTGTTTCTTCCCCCATGCACCGATCCCTCACATTATATCTTTTATACCACTTCTGAAAATCAAACAGAGGCAGTTAATCCTGGAGTTGATGCAATGATACTCTTGGGAAGCTGGGAATTCTAGCAGTGATAGCCATCGTAAATATATTTCTGCTGAGTCAGAGACTGACTGCATAATGTCTGGGTGATTACTGAAAAGGAATTTCTAGTAAATGTGGTTAATTTATCCAGTTATTATGTATGTCTCTGTTCTTTACGTGACCAATGCGGGTTTTAACATTGGAAGGAAAGAATGAAAGCAAACTGTCACCTGTGGATTACACCAAGCAGGGAGTGCTGAGTAGGGATGGTGCTATGCTAACAATAACTCAGTGGTAACCTGGTAGCTGGAGGATTCAAACATGAAACCCTCCAGATGCATTCCCAGTGCATTAACCACTAGGCCACCGCTTGATATCAAGTAAAGGTGATAAAGTGTTGGATGCATTTTTTTGTGTTTAGGATTTAGACAACAGCCGTTTTTGTCAGAGGCAATCCGAAACAAAGCAAAATAAACCTATAAACATGATGTTGTTTTCAAAATGCCACCAGTTCCTCTCAGCTTCAACTTATCAAAGATTGATGCAGTAACACCCTGGAATATTCTAGGGTGTGTAAATAACACATTTTAATATTTTATATCATTTACAAAGTTGTCCAACTCTCTTTTGGAAAATCTAGTTTGTCCATGATTGCTCCCAGAAGTCGGGCTGTTATATGTGTGAGCTACTTTTGCAACAGGGTGGTGTAGAACATGTTTTATTATCCACATGATCATGACCAGCTACACAAATACAATTTCAATACATTGTATATTTTTATCTTCTGACTGAGCTTATGAGGTTCTGTTCCAGATTATGCAACCGGCCAATCTTGGCCTAATTTAAATTTCTAATCTCCTGTGAGAGCATCTGTTTTACCTGCACTCAGCCAATTTCAATTAGCAGTGACTTCACATGGGATTAAGAGACTAATTTGCCACCTGAGGTAAGGAACGACTAATCAGCACTGGTAAACAGAGGACAGATGAGTTCCTCCAAGTTCTCCAAGTACATAAAGACGTGGTCTGTAGAAGTCCTAACGTTCAGCAACATCAGATGAACTACACTTTGCATTAGATCCTGTGCACTGTCTTCAGCTGTGAAGAGTTTACTGCACACTTGGGGCCGAACCGCTCATCACATAGAAAAGGACGTTTGAAAATAATAAAAAAAAAAAACTCAGGGTCAAGGAGAGAATAGATTCTATAAGTCAAAAAATCAACAGATTGCCTCAAATCCAAAAACGTCTCCAGCTCATCCATCCGGAAGATAGTATCTAATGTCATGGATCTGCTGGATGTATATAGCAGATGGAGGTTTGTTATGTATTTTCCAGATGACAAGATTTCATCGGAGAGTCAAAACTTTTCAATAAAGTTATATTTTTAGAAATGATGCGAGGCTTTTTTTTTTTTTTTTCAATCACTAACAGGTTTCTGGTCCAATCGAAGGTAAAAATAAAACCTTATCTCCATCTTCCATAAATGCCAGTATTACAGTAGTCCAAATATTTAGCTTGAGGCAAAGATCGGAACAGTTGGATGGCAGTTTACTCACTCCAAAAATATTCTCATCCAGCCCTCGATGCTCGTATCTGGTGTTAAAAATAGAAATAGAGCTGCCTCTGGATTTCGGAAGTGCCATCAGGGATATTGGTTATCACTGGATATGATCTTCTCCGCTCTTAATAAGGACCATATTTCTCTAGACAACCATAAGGTAGAACAAGATTTAAGCTTTTGGCCCAGAGAATCATGTTTAGATGCACTTGAAAGAACTTGCAGATTGTGGTTTCACTGACAGACATGTCATCAGGGAAAGTCTGGACCACACAGAATAATCCTTCATGGCTCTTCAAGGCCGGAACTGTGCAGGCATGAAAGATCTACAACTGCAGGAGAAGCCCAGCCTTGCACCCTGTCTTTTGGAAAAGCACTCGCTCTCCTTGAGTGTCTCCAGAGTGGGACAGATGCAGCAAGGCAAGGTGACCTCTTGAAAGGGTCAAGGGAAACCAGAGGGACACTTCAGCGGTGGGGGGAGTGTTGACCTTACAGGAGGTATCTATCATTCACTGAAGATGTTGGCACCTTAACAGACACAAAGAAAGCAGATTTCCTAAACTTGCAAAGAACTAGACCACATACACACTCGTCCGTCCTCCTTTTAATACCAGGGGGTCTCTAATGAATGTGGCACTCAGAAGACCCTTGAGAGGAAGCAAGGCCACTGCCTCTGCAGGGCAAGGAGAGGCCCTCGCATATCTGCCTTTCACCAGATAACCAGACTGAAAAGCTGCCCACAGACAAGCGCGCTCTGTCAAGTACTAAGCCCGGTCTCTGTGTGTCCGAGTCTGATGGCGACCCAGAGGGTCCATTCTGAACGAGCGCTTGTTAATGTCTGATATAGTCAATGGTACAGTGACGGAGCCTTTCAACTCGACAATAGCCACATTATCCCTGTTTCTCTGCCTTTACTAATGTGCACCAGACCCTCTGTGTTGATATCCAATGCACATTGTCAGCGTGTTATGGCCCCACTCAAGTAACTGTATAAATTCAGATTATAGAAGAATTATTCTGGTCTGTCTGGCAATTAAATACGCTCATGTGTGGCTTTCCAGGGCAGTCTGCCAAACTCACATCGGCACCATTCCCAGGCCCATCTAACCCTACCAAGCACCTCCCTTTGTCTGTGGTTCAAGATTTCTATCAGGAGGGAATGTGTCTGGTAGGATTGAAATATCTCGTTCCACTCAGGCTTCCATAAACCCCTTGTGTAGCATCAACGACTTTGAGGATTTTCGTTTGAGTCTGTGCGTCTGCGTTGTTAAATCTAAACAACATGAGACCGTTTCGCAGTCATCCCTACATCGTCCACTTGGTGTAGGTTTGTGTGACAGGGAATGTCAGTCTTTAATTGATATCAAACTCGTAGCAGATAAAAGAATAAACTCTTCAGGACGGCTCTTCGGCAGCAGGGGACTGTCTGGGGAATGTGAAGCTGGGGGAGGATAAAGGACAGGAAAAAAAAAAAACTCCATTTAGAGCCAAGTGATATTTTCAGACACAGTGCAGTTCACCAGTGAACTCTAGGTGTGCAAAAGATACAGGTTTATTTTAGAGGTGGGCGACAGTGAACACGGCCCAAAGGCTTAGACTTCTGAGGGAAGACGTAGCATCACAGTTTTGTACTAATGAAGGTTGGGCCTCAGCTACATGCTCCTACACTTACTGACTCACACTGTCACGTTCTGAGGGGGTGAGGGGGTGGGGGGGGGACACCCACCCTGTAGCAGCCGCTGGCAAATCGCCAGGTAAGTGGAAAGAGAGATGGTTTTAGGTGCAGACCCCGGCCTTGTGTCTCCCAGAACTCGAAGAACACTTAATACACATTCCTGCAGCTCTTTAACGCTGCCGCTCAACAGCTCTGAGAGCGGTTGAGTTGCTGAGGTGGAGAAGGTTGATTCAGTGCAGTGGGGGGTTGTTGGGGTTAAGCTATTTGGTGTAACGAAAGGAAGTATATGAAATATGACACCTTGTAATGTCTTGCTCAGCTCAACTCTTCAGACTCATTTACTAAGTACATCATAGCAATAAAACATGTTCAGATGGAACGATTTCCCAGTCGAGTGAAGCCAAATAGGATAATGAACTGTCACAGATAGGAAACACTTTCAAGAGATTCGGGATTTCGGAGTTGGTTTTATGAGAAACTGATTGGATTTTATGTGTTGCAAAAAGCTGTCAAAACCCAGGCGTGAAAAAGTGAAATGTTTATGTAGGTTGACTAGCAACAGGATTAGGTAAACAGGTTGTGCATCAAAAGGACCGGCACAGAGGGCTTGGTCTCAGATCACTACCTCAGGTTGTGGTTTGCCAAAAATCTGTCTCTTACAATCAGGGATTCTTACATCGCTTTTCGAATTTTTTTTTTTTTTTCATCATTAGTAATTGATCTTTCCACAAAGTAGGAAATATCAGGGCAGTGTTGGTATCTCTAAATATGCAGAGTTTGCTGAAATCAAAGGTGACATAGAACGTGCGTATTTCAAGTAGAAGCTTGTCACGTTGGGAACCATGTGTGCTCAGCTTGCAGCCACAGTAGTGGCACACCTATTTAACCTCACCCTTTTGTTCAATGTTCAACCAGTAAGCCATACAGATCCTCACAGAAAGACTTTGGGATTCCATTTTAACAGTTATGAAAGACAGCTGTGGAGCCTTGTCTATAAATGGTTATATGTTGTGCAGGTGAGTCATGGTCAATTCAGATCATAAATCCATGATGAATGAATACAGTTATAGTCAGGGCTTAGGACTATCTCAACAATTTATCTTATGCTGTGGCTTCTCTTATCGTGTAGAGATATTAAATAATTAAAAATGGATGCTTTGGAAAAAAAAAATACTCATGCAAACTTCTGGACTGTCTTCTGAAGTTATTTTTAATTTAGTAGGTTTGCTGTAAAATCTCATTTTTACATTATTTGCACAATGTATTAAAATACTGTTTGCAAAAGCTTTTTTGCTCAACTTAATTTAATGAAGGTTAGGCCTCAAAGACCTCAAACTACACATTACATTTTAAGTTGACAAAATGGTTTAAGGACATATGGCAATATATAGGGTATAATCCTATATTTATCAATATAAACTGGATATCTCATTCTATACATTGTTATATACTTGTTATACTGTCTGACTCAATATCCATATGATTCTCAGTTTAGCCCAGAGATTAGCATCTTGAAATACAATTTTAATCCTAGTTTTAATTACGATTATTGTTTTATGTTATTGCTCAGGATCTACTGGTAGATCCCGATCTACCTATTGGACACCGCTGGCAAAAACAAACACACAGAACTGGAAAAAATCCATAAACACCCTTTAATGTTTGAAATGATCTGCTACTTATGAATACACGGTTCTAATGAGTAGACTAGAGTTGTTTCATAAGCATAATTCTGTTTACACAATTTTTGATTTTATTGGTAACAGAATAGTAAAGGTATGCATCACTTGTTAATCTGTGATTGGTCACAATCTAATAACTTCATTTGTAGGTTTATTCACCCTGTAGAAAGTAAAACGAAGATGGGGGATAAAAGACAACATTGAAAGAATGAGACCAATTCCAAAAAAAGGAAGTAAAAAATTGACTTGTGTAAAAATCTGTCAAATTATTGCTTTCCCACTGTAAATTCAATAACATTACAAAATAGGTTCCTTCGTGGGATCTTGCAGCACTGCTCAAAGGCAGGAAATCACTCACTGATCTGAGATTGTGCTTCTAAAAAAGAAACTTCTAAGTGGAAAAGAAGAAAGTCTGAATCTTGATGCTAGTCGAGGGCTACCTGAGGTCATATTCCCTCTGGTTAATCTGACAGAGGTGGCAGCCTTTGTAAGGCAGACAGATAACAACATGAGAGCATGTGGTAAAAATCACAATCACAGACACAAACACATGCAAATGCAGAGCTCGCAGACTTCCCGTCAGGAACACTTTGATTGCAGGTTTAAGGACAAGTAACATGATTTTTATTAACTTATTATTATGCAGTGAAATGACACTTGTTATGTCCAAACTATATTATCACTCTAACAACTGCATTTCGTGCTACATAAACAATCTGGGTTTGTTGTTCATTAGTCATTCAGCAAAAAAAAAAATCTGTCAAGTCACCAAGCAGATTATCATTAACAGGATTCACAATTTTAGAGGATTTTTTTCAAGGGTGTTTTTTATCTCTTTATCACATAACCCTTAATTTTCAAAAATGCTGCTTTCACTACCGACTTCTTAACTTTTGCATGTCTGATGATGGTGATTTTTTTTCCTTCTCTTTTTTTCCTCTGCTTTTTCTTGATCTTCTCCTCCTCCTCTCTTTGCTGCTCCCACCAGTAGATAATAGAGCTCAACAAGATGTAGGAAAGGAAACCAATCTCCTTTTCATTATGATACACACCACTACTCACAATGAAATTTAACTGTGCGTTAAACCCATCCCCAAAGTAACCGGTGAGCAACTTTGAGCACCCTAGAGCAGTGATTGGGGAACCATTACATGCTTAGTGCATCTCAGTGGCATCAGGTGGATTCGAACCTGGAACCCTCTTAACTCAAGTGCAGTTGCTTAACCACAAGGCCACCACTACCCCAAAACATATGTCAATATTTTTCCTGTCTTTAAACTAATTTAAAAACAAAAAAAAATGTATTTTCGTTTTTTTTGCTCTGTAAATTTGGCAAAAATGCTACTACGCACTGTAGGCACGAATGTCCTGGTAGTTCTTCAAAAATTCTGAGCCAACAATCGACAATCTCTCAGTTTTATGGTTGTCTGGGCGAGAATACATACAGTAGATGCAGCCATTTTTAAAAAGTATTTCTTCTCACCGCGCTGCGCTGGTAAATGGACAGGCCGAAGCTCACTCTTTGGAGAGGGGATGCTTTGAGTTCCAGAGGGGTGCACATGAAAGAGCAGCAGAATATAAAGGAGTGCCCAAGGATAGACTACAGCGCTCAATGTGAGGACAATTTAGCCCTGATGGAAAACCTGGATCAAAGACCTGGCCTCCATAATTGCACATTCCCCAACAAACACTGTGCCATTTGAAGAGTGCGCCAGACCTCTGGACTCCTGAGACCCGTTCCTGTACTGCACACTGACACAGGCAGCCTCACTACTTTCACCTTGCTGTGGTCTTTATCTCAGTGTTTTGCTTGAAGATCAGAGCTGTGTTTTCGTTACAAAAGTGCTTTTATTTTCCATTTTATGTCCAAATACTCACCCTGAGGTGAAGCCAGCAGTCCTCTGATCAACTCCACCCTCTTGATGAAGATCACTAAGTCAGGGTTGTAGAAAATGTGAGCCATTACTCGATGTGATAAGACAAACAGATTCACCCGACTGACTTTGCCTGCTGTGAAAGGTCTCCTTATCAACTGAAGGAAAGTAAGTGTATATTGGAATGTGCTGGTGTCACGAGTACCAGAAGGGATAAGTGTCTTCATTACATAACAGGTTCACAAATTAATTATTACAGTCTGGGACTCCAAAATAGGTCCATGCTTTTCTTACACATTCTCATGATAAGAGGATAATCTGATTTAACTCCAAGGTTTATTTTTGTCCTGACAGAGTGTATTGTGTGGACAATATAGGTGTCCGGACAGGGTTGGTTCAGGTTTTTTTTTTTTTTTTAACCAGCAACCTCTTCCATATACCATAGATTGAGCCACGGAGGGTGTAATGTTAGAATGTGTGCATCTAACTGCCACTGGGCTCTGTTGCTGTTGATGTAGCTGTTACTCTAGTGTTCACACGTTAAACAGAGTTTGTTTATTGTGATGTAGTCATGGCAACTGTCACTCATCAGAACTGCTTGTGACTGACATGTTTCCTGTTTGTGGCCAGATAGTTCTGTGTTAGATGTTGAAGAGCGCACAGATCTACCCAGACTGTATCACATTTTCATATTCAAATTCTTTATTTGTCATTGTACACAACACAATGAAATTAAAGTGAAAAAACCTTTATAACCCATCATTTGTCATGAAAGAATGTCATGTGATAGAACACATGACATAGAACAAGGTGGAGGGAAAGATTTACAGGACAGTTTTGAGACCAGCCATGATGTACGGTATGACACTAGGAATAGGTAGAAGACAGGAGACAGAACTGGAGGTGAAGGAGTTAAAGATGCTGAGATTCTCTTTAGGAGAGACAAGGATGGACAGGATCAGGAACGAGGTGATTAGAGGGACAACACAGACAGGAAGGTTTGGAGAAAAATCAAGAGAAGCCAGATTGAGATGGTTTGGATATGTCCACAGGAGGGACAGTGGTAGAAGAATGATCCTAGAGATGGAGTTACCAGGTAGGAGACAAAGAGGAGATTGATGGATGCAGTGAGAGAGGACATGGAGGTAGTTGGAGTCAGAGTAGAAGATAGAAAGAACAGGGGAGATGGACAATGTTGCTTTACTGTGGCAACTCCTAAATAAGGGACAAGCCGAAAGGAAAAGAAGAAAATAGTTGGAGAATCTATACAGTATATAAGATAGAAATATACTGAGGGAGCAAAAGCAGAATGTAATGTGTAGAGGGCCACCGTATACACTTGTGTTTAGGAAATCACCTGAACACTCGTTGCTAGTAAATACTCGCAACACTTACTAAAATAGAGAACTGAAAAGACCATAGGAATGTTTTTTTCCATTTTTTTTTCCAATTGTCAGAGTTGAAGTAAAAGTTTAGGTTTAGTTGTACGCAGCTCCGCTCTGTAACATTTACTGTGCAGCTATAAAACATATATTACACAGTAACTCATTCACAGATCAATGACTTTGTCTTTTATTGCTTTTCCTCCGTCAGTAACATTTGATTGTCGCTGTCAAACAAGGGCTATCTTCAGTCTCCTCTTTGCACCTTTACAAACTCTGCGCCCACAAAAAAAAAAAATCTCTGGTAACACTTCACACACAGCAGCACAAAACCAGTGTGGGTGACAGTTCTGTCCGCAAGAGCCTGCGAGTGCTTACTGCAGAACTTCTGATGGTTTTATGTTGCGTCTAGACTTTAATAAGTGGTTGTGTTTTCCTGAAAGCACACCCCGACTCTCCCCAGAAAGTCCTATGGCCATGCTTTAGTAATAAAATACTATATGCATGTGTTGTGGAGCTGTGCTCAAATAAACACGCTCTTAATAGACCTGAATGTGGTAAACCCACTGAAAGTGCCTTGTCATCAAAAATATCACTCCTTCGGTGTGCTTGGATCACTCACTCACTTTGATGAGGTTTATAGTGAGCATGGCAGCAACATAAAAGTGTAACCAACTTCTCCATAAATAAGTGTGTGCTTGAGTCTGTTAACGCTGCACAAGTGGAATATATATATTTAAAAAAATATATATGTTCACGTGGTCTGCTATATATGGTTGGGCTTAAGGAACTTGATAAGTATAAAAACTGCAGTAATAAAGAAATATGTGTGGTATTGTTTGTTTATTATTGTTATTATTAATAATGTTATTTTAGATTATCTATAGGAGAGACAAGGATGGACAGGATCAGGAATGAGGTGATTAGAGGGACAACAAAGACACGAAGGTTTGGTGAAAAAGCTAGAGAAGACAGATTGAGATGGTTTGGACATGTTCAGAGGAGGGACAGTGGATACATTGGTAGAAGAATGATCCTAGGGATGGAGCTACCAGGTAGGAGACAAAGAGGGGAATGATGGATGCAGTGAGGGAGGACATGGAGGTAGTTGGAGACAGAGTAGAAGATGCAGAAGACAGGGGTAAATGGAAAACGACAATTCACTGTGGCAACATCTAAATAAGGGACAATTTGAAATGAAAATATCAAGCTGTTAATTTAGATTCACTTTTGGATGAAAATTGTCCCAAAATACATTTTGGTTATTCTTTCCAGCAGTCTTGTCTTAAAGTATTTTAGTATTTGTTATACTTGAATTGTTAATTACTCCAAAATGAATGATTACGTTTTTTAATGTCAGCCTCTTTTTTTTACCTCCACTGAATTCAGACGTTCTCAAGATCCTTGAGCAAGTAGGATCCAAGATGTTTTCTCTGAGAAGTAGCATGGGTTAAAGACTTCCTTCAGCATTTCAATCTTTCACTCCACACTGTTGCATGGTGGGACTAAAACCCCGGTTCTACATGTGTGGGGGCCCAGCTGAGTTTTTCCAAGGACACAAGACTGCTGACAACTCAAGGAAGCTGCCACTGCTGCCTCCGGAAACACACAAACCACCTGTGCTCTACACACCCAATCCGTCACCTGTTTTTTTTTTTTTTTTTCTCCCAGTCAAGTCCTGAAGCGTACTCCTATCAAAACCTGAAAGATGTGAAGTGTTTCCAATATGTTTTGGATAATTTATGTTCTGTTTCTGTCTAAACTCCATTCACTCATGGATAGCCTGCCAACAGCGAACTCTCCCGTGAATCCTGATAGGTCCTCAAAGTTTTTGAAATCTCATTCTGGATCATTTGCTTTACCTCCTGGGGCTTATACGGCATATATTACAAGTATGGACAACGCAGCTGAGATCATAAGGAGGTGATAGGAAACACTTCATTTCAATCAAAATACATGCACTTGATTGGAGAAGGGTGAAGTCAAAGGAGGTGTTCATGCTACCAGAAGGTTGCAGAAGGTAACTTTCGATGAGAGGAAACACAGTTCTCCGTCTAAACAACTGTGCGTTTGTAAATGAAACTTTGATTTGGTTTCCACTTAAATGTTGCAAGATAGCACTCGGAGACGGGAGAGAAGGGCTGTCAAATATTTTCTGCTGTCTTTGTGAACTAATGAGGGGTGTTTTCTGTCCTTGGCAGTGGTTTTAACCACGTATATGATTGGATTGCTCATTAATTCACATTCTGTCAACCCTTAGCATTAATCATTTTTAACTATGCTTTAAAGCTCCAACCCTCAACATCTGTCTAATGATTTAACATTGACACTTTACACAACCAGTTGTTTTTCTGCCACTGATATTCTCTGGTGCTTCAGGCGCTGTAAGTCATTTTAACCAGATCATTGCTCCACGTCGCATCAGATTGGCTATGGTTAAAAAGCTTGGGAACATTCTGTGAAAAGTGTGGCTGTAAATCATTTTACATGTTTGGGCCTTGACTGGAAATGCAAGAAAAAGATGGCGAAGCAAAATGTGTGAGATAACATGTAAAAATCTTAATGAGACTCTGCATTCGTCCAGTTTTCCAACAGTTGGCTAAATCTAAATCACACCCAATCCCCACCTCAACATCCTGCTCAAGCTGTCATCAGTGGAGTAGCATTCATTAAGGCAGATCCACTCACAAACATTTACACACTGTTCTCTGCGACTTTTTTTTTTTTTTTTTTTGCTGTGATTTCCTAATGTTGTGTGTGGCCACTGACCTCAACAGCCACAACCCTTCTTTCTGCCGGTGACCACACCTATAGGAATCACAGCCACAGGACATGGTTTATACCTCAAAATATTCAAAACATTATTCACATCTGTGTTGAGTAAACAAATACTTCAGTGGCCAAAAACATCCTGCTGGAGGCTTTTGCAACAAATCTGCCACTGAGAGCTACTGACTTAGCTGTATCTATAGTCATCTAAGTTTTTAAGTTTTAGTTTTTAACTTAGATTATCTGTATTTAAAATAGTTCTCTAAAATGTAAATAAAACGAACAGAACTAAAAGATGACAAATGAGATACATAACTAATACTAATCCTAGTTAAGTGTGCTTACCACCCACAGGAAGGGCTCACAGTATGGTACAGTGTGACTTGGGTGGCAGTCATGGAGACTGCCAAATATTAGTAGTATCGCAATCCAAATATTAGTCCTCTTCAACTTGACACCAAGAGGTTTATTTGGTTATTTGTCTTGGCAATACAGTTCTAGCTAATAGTTTAGGTAGACGACATGAAGTCTGCAAGGCTTCAGGTTTGAATCCACCATCTGCCAGGTTGCCACTGGTGCTGACTCTGAGCATAGCGTCGTCCCACCCAACTTCCTGTGGGGTCGCCACTTGCAGGACGGCTCAAAGTATGGTGCTGTGTGATTTGGTTGACAGTTGTGGAAACGGTCGCCTTTGTGGCAACTTGGCAGCAGGTTGATTTGCACATATAGACTTGTAGACCAAGTGTAATGTGATTTGTTGATAAAATCCATGAAGCTATATGACTCCTTTGGTTCAGTGCTTGTATTGTTGCTTATTTAATGCTAAGCTATTGCTTTGTGATCTACTAGTAGATCAGGATCTACCTACCCCACCTTTGCTGTAGCGGATTAACATTGAAATCCAGTATATACAAAGACTGTCATCTTAGAGCATGCATGGGCAAACTAAGGCCCAGGGGCCCGATGTGGCCCATTGAACATCTGAATGCGGCCCGCCAACCTTGTCCAAGTTAAATAATGTTTTTATATTATTATTTTACTTGTGCCTTTTCCCTGCAATGCCTGTGTTTCCCCAGTAAATGGTACCATAAAAGCATAAATGCTGTTATAACTTTTAAATGCCATGTATCTTAATTCTAGCGAACGCTCCTTTAACTCAGGCCCCGTGTCAAATATTAGGACCAATGCTGCCCGCGAGTCAAAAAGTTTGCCCATGCCTGTCTTGGACTATGAACCACTAAGACCATAGTAGGAAAAAATACCAGCTAAAAACAATGACAGAAACTTATTTAAAACTTGCTATTGTGCATTTAGTGTGAGACCTGTTTTGCTAAAGGTTCACTTTTCCCTTGGTTGCTCTCAAGTTATCATTGAATAATGTTTTGGTTCAACTCCGACTGCTATGTAAGAAAAGGCAAACTTATTTTGAACTTGGAGTAGAAGTGCAAAAGTATAGAATTTACCCCATCATGCAAAAAAATAACTATAAGTTTTAGACAAGTTGTGACACCCAATTGAGCGTGGACTAGTTAGAGTGGTAACTAGAATGGTTTCTCGTCTGGATCAGTACAGCATATACAACAGTATATACGCTTTGCTCATTAAAGTGCTGATTTATATAGTTTTTTTTTACCAGATGAGGCTCTTTTGCCTATAATGGACCTCATAGCTAGAGTTGGGCATCATGGGTGTTAACTGGACCACTGGGGTGGACATATACTGTAACTACATTTGCCTTCCTCCCACATATGACCAATTTATGTTGTCCATGGAACTTGTGATCAAATCCATATGTTTCCCCCTTTAAGCCAACTTCACACCCACACAGGCCCTATGTAAATATCTACATAAATGCTAGCTGAACCAGTGCTAAACATGTTGTTTGTTGTTGACAAATTGGTAGCGGTGTTCTGTAGTGACGTTATACCATATAGCACGGGAGTTAATGTGATACTAAGTAACAAGAGTCCATGTCATTTGTTCACGTTCAGCTATGCTTATAGTGTACGTTCCAGCTTTTACACTAGTGTATGAGCAGTTAGACACAGTGGAAGGACAGAGGCCAGCTGCGGTTCTGATCCAGCCATTCACTCGTACGGGTCCAGACAGATCAGTGCGAGGGAGTGTTTGCTGCCACGAGGCTGCTCCACCTAATCCCATGCTGCATTACTCAGCCAGTCCAGTCAAACTGCATTCAACGAGGGGACTTCCCCCTCCTTCCAAAGACGTAGAGGAATATTGTATTGCCTCATATAACACTGAGGTAATACCATGACTTCAGCCATATGCAAAACCTAAATTCAATGTCGTTTTCTGTATCCAACCCATTGTATGAGAGAGTTTTTGTGAAGAGCAGCTGGCATGTTAATACGTCTCATCTCAACAAAGGATTCTTTGGTTGTAACATTAGTCTGCTGACAGCTATTCAACGGAGATATTTACTCTCGCCAAGAGGATTGAACTTTACTCTCTGTGTTTTTCCCATTATGATAGTTGTCAATCTATATTTCCTCAGAGGAAAACCATTACAAAGAAGTCTTTTGCATGTAATTTTGAATCTCAGTACATTTGCATGCAAGTTTTAAGAGATATAAAGCCAAGAGATGGTAGCTATTTTGCAAAACCAGTAAGATTCAAGTCATGGACTGTGACAACCGCTGCCTATTCGATTAATGTTGCACAACTTTAGAAAGAATTATTTTTTTAAGTGTATTACAAGGCAAAGTTTAAAAAGGTTTATTAATTGAAACTTCTTAAAATCAAACAGTGTTTGGCTTGTGAGATGATGAAGCACAAGGATGGTTTGTGACTTAGTCCTTTCCTTATCATACTAAACCATTCAATTTGGACAGCCCTCTCTGTTAGCCACGCTATCTAATTAATGAATACAAGAGGTGATGCATTGGATGAGGCCAGGTTCAAGTAAATGGAGATGGGATGAGATATCCCATCCCAAGGGAGTTCTCTTTGGGAAATTATGCCTCTGCATTTAACCCATCACCGTGGTGAGCAGTTACCTTAGTGGTAACTTGGCAGTCGGATTCGAACTTGCAGGTCTTGCAGACCCAAGTCCACTTCCTTAACCACTAGGCCACCAACTGCCCATAAGCAGCACAGTAGAAGATTCTACTGAGTGGAAGATTCAACAGGTGTTGGCAGGTCATGGAAGATGGAGGAAGGAACTTGGATTCCTGAGGGATGTAGGCTGGAATCTACCTGCTTCCCAAGTTACCACTGAGCCCCACTGAGCATGGCATCATCCCCACTGATCACCACTCACAGGAAGGCTCATTGTATGGAGCAGTGTGATTTGAGTGGCAGCCGTGGAGACTTCTGCCCCTGCAGTCCAGTAAGGGATAAAAGAGGATAACGATTAATGAGCTTCTGAAGATATGATGCAGTAATAGTAACTCTTAGAGGTTTGGTTTAAAACATTACTTGTTCCAGAGTACAGTAGATACTCATTCATATTGGCACTCTGTCAAAAACCTTCAGGGAGAATGAGGGATGTCAGTTTTGCTTAGACCCAAACACTTGAGGCCACTACAACAAAAATCTGTCCGAGGATGGCTCATAAAACCCACCACCTTTCATCATAAGTAGCATGAAATGATTATGTGTCAGTGATATACATCTGCTGTGGTTTTTAGTTGAGATAATGCAGAAGAGAGATAATCATAAACTTGGCAAGTAACACTTGGCAAAACCTTCAATTGTAACTGTGCCACGTGCGGATTGATTCCTCCTTAAAAGTACAAGCTGGATGGGTGCTGGCATATTTTCCCTCGTAGATAAATATGAACTTGAAGCAAAGCATTAGGGCTATCTCCGAAAACAAACAGGGCCATATATTTCACTTGGAATAACATAGATCAGCTGTATCAACACTGATCCTCCTACTGCAGCCAGTCACCTCAAGGGAGAAACCAACAAGTCTACAAACCTCACTGTGAGTGCATCTGAGTAGATGTAGGACACATCCATCCATCCACATTTACTTGAAAGATAAGTGTTTATTGAAAGATACTCGTGTGGAATAATTATTAGAGCTTCAGGCAAAACAAGAACTCATCTGAATTTGTTTTGTTCGCCTTCAAAGAAGGATTCGCAGAGTCATGCTGTTCCATGTTTTTCATAATATTCCGCAGTGAAAACCACTCTAGTCATTTGGTGCCATGCTCTCTTTGCATCTTCTTAACAGGCTCCATGCAGCCTGAACTGAAATTCATCTGCTTCTTTTTTCCACTGCTCTTTGTCATGGTCTGCCATTGGATAAACCTCTGACCAAACCAGTGTGTTTTACTTTTGTTGTGGTTTTTGCCATTGTTCTGTGATGTTAGCATTCGTAATAGTTTCTGCAGTGCACTCTTATATTGATTACCAGAATTGAAAAAGTATTAATCCCAGAGGGGGAAATGAATAATGCGACGTTGCTTCACAGGATTAGAACCAACAGTACAATGAAAACAGGGGTAAAAGATGGAAATGTCAAAGCAACATGAAAGGGAATCAACAAAGATAATGTTCAACACATATTATATTTGATGTAAGTTATTAACATTGTTAATAATAACTAACAACCCATCCATCCATCCATTTTCACCAGCTTATCTGTTACCGGGTCATGGAGATTGACTCCCACCCAAATCACTCCACCTTCTTGCAGTTAAAAGCAAACCTGGGATTCTTGCCCAAAAGAAGAACACCAATGGTGGAGATATGGAGAATGTCTATATGTAGAATTGTATTTTATTGATTAAACCAACATTTCTATCATCCACATGTAGTGAAAATTGGGGGACAACGACAAACCGTTGGCCTGGCAACCATTCATTAATATAAATATTATTAATACAGATTAAGACTTCCACTGGCAGTTCTAGCATAGGGTTTTTAATATTTATGTAATAATAAATATATGTTAGACAGATGAAGGAA
>JAFBJS010011397.1:9914-49954 GCA_016785265.1 Paraplagusia blochii | reverse complement strand
ATATTTAATTCATGTTAGACAGAGGAATAAGTACCATCTTAAGTATGCTTTGTTTTTATCCATTGTGAATTCTGAAGTCAGATTATTTGTGAGGGAAAAGTTAGGGAGGACATCCTAACATATTGCAACCAAATTACAACAGCCATTATAATACTCTTCAGCTGTGTGAAGGAATACCATTAATCAGAACTACGTTTGCAACAGTGAAGTCTTCAGTAAAAATAAAAAATGCATTGCTAAATTAATTAAAATTGACAATATTTAACTTTACATTCACTTACAGGACAGGCAAAACGTTTGGACACATCTTCTCATTCAATGCATTGTCCTTATTTTGGACAAATTGATTCTGAAATGCACTATTCACTATAAATTCTCATTCAATGTGTTTCTCTACTTGTAGTTGAATACAGTACATGGTACATTTTTTCATGACTATTTACATGAAAAAAAATGTAGAAACCAACCTCAAAGGGGTTCTACTGAACTTGATCGATAAGATTTGAGGTGAACTGGATCGCAGAGTGAAGGCAAAAGTCTTTCAGAATTCCATCAAGACTGTTGGAAAGCCATCACAGATGACAACCAGTTGATGTTCATCAGGAGAATACCAATAGTGTGCAAGAAGTTATAAAAGGATGGCTACTAGGGGCACTGGTGGTTTTGTGGTTAAGGGAGCAGACTTGGGGCCAGAGGGTTTTTACTGAGGTCCACTGAGCATGGCATCGTCCCCACTCACTGCTCGCCGGGCACTGAAACCTGCCCACTGTTCACTTTGGTGATGGGTTAAATACAGAGGTCACAGTTTGTTGTAAAAACAAATAAAAAGACGTTTGCTTCCCTGCTTTCCTCCCTGAATTAGAATATAATAATCCTTTCAGTTATTTCACAACTTCAGTGAGAATTCATTCATTCATCTGCTTGTCCATTATTGGGTAGCTGGTCCCACCCAAATCAAATTGCTCCATACTGTGGAACCTACCTGCAATTAGTGAGCTTTCTGGATGATGTGTGCCTGGATGATGCTAAGCTCAGAGCACCTCAGTGGCAACCTGATCTGACCTAATCTACAATGTAAATAGTCCAAAAATAAGGACAATGCATTGAATGAGAAGATGTGGCCAAACTTTTTCCCCATCCTGTGAGTGAACGTAAAGTTAAATATTGTCATTTTTAATAAATTTAGCAATGCATTCTTTATTTGTACTGAAGACACTGAAAGACTCCACTGTTGCAAACGCAGTTCTGATTAATGGTATTCCTTCACACAGCTGAAGAGTATTATAATGGCTGTTGTAATTTGGTTGCAATATGTTAGCATGTCCTCCCTAACTTTTCCCTCACAAATAATCTGACTGTTGTTTGCACTGGCACAGCTGTTTGCATCGCCTTTGTTCAGCTGTCTGTGCACTCCCTCCCTTTTCCCAGTATTACACATAATACTCTGGGTATGTTTCAGAGGGGAAATTAAAATATGGAGGAGCTTCTCTCCCTACTCTTTGACTGAGAACAGCAGATTTAGAAACATTTGTTCATTGGACACATCCCACAGTCTAGTGTTGAGTTGTTCACATCCACATCCTGAAGGCATGAATCTTGAGGCAGAGCTAAAATACTCGGGGTAGTATTTTTTTTTTTTGCTCTTCAAGCCTGAAACAGATTCACATTTGTGAAGCTTTTATCCTGAACATGTGTCATTTAATAACAGTGTATGTCCAAGCTATACTTTAAAACAACCTTTATGATTAAATCTGGAGACATACCGTCGGTTATTATTTACTCTGTCTTATTACTAGGCTGTCCAGATGTGTTTGACATAACTATACTGCACTGCACACTGTTCATTCTAGCTAGCTACCTTTACATAAGCACTCATCACAGTCTGTTACTCATTTAATTTGTCTTAACAGCTCGAAATAGATTGGGATTTTCTGCCAACAATGAGTCAAATAAATTAAAACGCACTTTGAACGACACGAACTGGGCTAACTGCGCAAGTCTGTCAGTTTAAAGCCAGTCCACGTCATTGTGCACAAATTTTAATTACAACAATACTGCAGCATTTTTCTTACCAGGACTGACACAAGAATTATTTTAGAGCAGATCATATTTAGGGAACAAGGCAAAGATATTCAGTTGTATCTGAAGCAATTGTCCCTAAAGTGGGGGGGCGGGTGATCCTCGGGGGGCACAAAGCTATTGCAAGAGGGCGCAAATCAGTAACTTTTGTTTAATTTTTCTCATTTATCTCACAGTGGGGGGGAAGTTACACTGATTTTTATTATTTTTGTCATAAGAGTTGCAGTTTAGGGACTTTTGAAGCAATAGCTATGAATGAGTTGGCGTAGGGTAGACAATGGTCATATTCACAAAGGGGGAATTAACTAAACTAGAACAATTCTATATCAATTGAACATCTGACTAATAGAAATATGTCTAGGGAGTGTAATAAATAAAAAGGACAATGATGAGTTCTCTGTGACCTCCTGGTCGAGTTTGAATCCCAGTTTGGGTAATTGGCTTGCAGTGGGCTCACCACCTGCAGGAAAGTACGGTGCGGTGCAATATGATTTGTCCACAACCCTGTAATGCATTTGTGGGTGAAAACGGATGGTTGGATAATATTGATTGATTGCAGATTGTTTGATTGGAGGGCAGCAATGGGGTTAAGCAACTGTGAACTTGGGTTCACAAGGTTTCAGGTTCAAATCCAGCAGCTGCCTCTCAAGAGCTCCACGCATAGCACCGAATGGTGATTTGAGTGGAAGTCATGAAGTCACTGCTGACCTAGTCATGAAAAAGCGAGTTGAAATGGATGGATGTTTGATTTTTTTTTTTTTCTAGTATCTGAATCCATTTGAGCGCCTCCGGTGTACAACTTCAGTACTGCCCACTGACAGTTGGAGCTGAAGAAGCCTTTTGAATGAGAGGTGAAACATTTTCTACTAAAACGTAATGTCCAGTTGCCTGATGGATTTTTTTTACCTTCACTTGTGGTTTTCTGGACAATACTTTTCAAGTACATGCATTCATTCCATACCATGCCCAACACAGTTGTTCTTAAACAGTAGCTGTATTAGTACTACACACTCAGTTTATATACGCATAACGAAAAAATGGAGAGAATTCATCAAGCGTGTGGTTCTTCTAGGAATTGATGCTCCCACTGACAGTGACACTATAGAACCACTGAACCACTGCGCGACATAATGATCACCATGAGTCAGCAGGATCTTTATCACCCTTATCTGTCCCCTCTTTACCCTTTTGTCAAATTAAATGTAATCTCTCAGCATGGCGCTGCAGTAAAGCTGTGCTAAACTTTGCATTGTGTTATTTGATTGTCTTGTAATTTCCCAACATTGTAGCCACTGGCCTCAAGAGCCACAACCAGCTAACTGCGAGGTGCCACACCTATAGGAAACACGCCCACAGGACATGGTTGGGGCCTCAAAATGCTGAAAACATCATTCATATTCAAGTGTTGGGTAAACAAATATTCAAACTATGGAAAGTATTATTCATATCCATTTGTTGGGAAAACAAATATTTCTCTGGCCAAAAATATGCATCGGCTATACGGTTAAATATGCAGTGGGAGGGGCAGCAGATGACAAAGGAACGTTACAGTACAGTGGTACGACATTAACATTCTCCCACTGCTTCCCGCTGGTCTAAAGAAATAACTGACACGTTAGGTCTCGCTGCTCGAAAGGCATTGGTTTTGGCTTTAACTTTGTACAATTAAATCCTAAAAATGTGCTGTGTTCGTTTGCCCTAATTAAGTTTTAATTATTAGGTTTTACTTTGTGAAATTCCAGTAGGGAACGTTGGTAAATGGATAAAAATCAACAGTAATTTGAAGCATGGCTTCTTACTTTAGGGTTTAAATTTAACATCAGGGGGAAAAAACAAGGTACTTACCCAAGTGACTGGCGTCAGAGTTCCTGTTGATTGAGACTAAAGTTAGACAGTGAAGTTGTTCAAACCCAGCTCAGGACAAAATATTTGCTTGCCAACTGATTAACTTAGTCCCTAAGTTTATTTGATATAAACCAGCCACTAGAGAGCACAAGTCAGCGTTTTTTAGTGCCGTTACCAAGCTCGGATAAATAGTGAGGGTTGCGTCAGGAAGGGCCAAACTTTAGTCAAAGATGCAAGACAACAAAATGATATGTAGAAGACAGGAGGCAGAGATGGAGGTGGCAGAGTTAAAGATGCTGAGATTCTTTTTAGGAGACAAGGATGGACAGGATCAGGAATGAGGTGATTAGAGGGAGAACACAGACAGGAAGGTTTGAAGAAAAAGCAAGGGAAGACAGATTGAGATGGTTTGGACATGTTCAGAGGAGGGACAGCGTATACATTGGTAGAAGAATGATCCTGGAGATGGAGCTACCAGGTAGGAGACAAACAGGGTGAATAAATGAATGCAAAAAATGTGTTCCTTTATCCAATGCTAGAAGAATTCCACAGAATGCCAACCATTATTAACACTGTCTAACATGTGGAAACTGCAACAAGTGATGATTGACGACATCAGACAGAGTCAGACCCTCTCTTGTTTACAGCTTGTTAACGTACACACATGTGGACCAAACAACATGCAGTAATAATAGTCACACAGATACTCTGGGCTTTATGAGCTGCAGCTTTCTCGCAAACATGACGACCTGCTTAGTTACAGACGGCCATTCCTTAGTCTGGATGGGGGGGTGGTATGTGTTTTGTTTCAATCATCAAAGCTATTGGGTTTAGGGTCTCCTCTCTCTGCCTATCACTCAGCAACACTCATGGCCACTCTGACTCTGAAATTTTACTCCTGGCTGCCGAGAGGAGCGGGCGGCGGGGTTGAAGAAACGTCTCCCTGGCTTTGCTTCGCTCTGCCGGGGGTCACTCCGCCATTCTTCTGTTACACAAAAGACTTCTTCAAGTGCCTGTGTGACAATGGCCTTTAGATCACTGGAGCGAAATGATTGCTGGTTAACGTGAATGTGCTCCGTATTAATTGAGCCAGAAATAATATGGAGGAGGTTTTTTTTTTTTCTTTTTTTTTTACTTTTTTAATAAGTTGGCATGGAAACTTTCTTGCAGGGCCCTCAAACCATGACTGAATCTTCGTGCTGGCCTGATGTAGCCCTGCTTTTCGCAAAGCCCTCATTATTGTGAAGGCTGAGAGTTACGCATGCACAGTTCTGGGTCTCATTAATGAGTGTAACCTCTCACTTTCAACCTCCAGAAGGAACATCTTGTCACTCCCAGGCTCTTCGTAATGAATTTGCACAAACCGCACGTTTACAACAGCAGTGGAGCATGATTTCACAAGACAACCCCTTAACTTAGCACAAAGGAATGTCAGACGCGTTAACACAAAAGAGCCCTCGCTTTTGGCTCCTCCTTGATTTACATAAAGCCTAATGCACTGAGGGAGATGAGATATTCCAGCATCTGTGCGCCATATTAAAAAGGAACTCAGAGGTTCTGATTAGCGCCAGCATGAAAAAAAAAACATTATCAAATAAAAAATAATTAAAACAAGGCTTGGAGTCTGTGGTTTCCAGACTGTTATTGTTTTAGCCATCATCATAAACAGACTGAGCTGTGTCTGTCGGTGATTGAGGAAAACACTGGGCTCCTTCTCCTGGGCCGACCTTGATTCACAGACCATGTGAGACTGTGAGCCAGCAGTTTGTTCTCTTTCAGCGTCGCTGGACCTGGCCAGTGACAGACGGGCACCCACATGTCAAAACACTGTTCATCTGAAGGCGGATTGGACACACAGGGCACAGTGACACTGTATTTTCCCAGGAATTTGACTGTACACAGCAGCTGACTGAATGTAAACAGTAAAAAGTCGCTTTTTAACGGTGACGTTAGGACAGAATGGAGGATCTGTGGACATTAACGTGTCCCTTAGTTACTCGTATCACTGCTTTTCACTTTCATTCTAATCTGAGCAGTTAGAACCATTGGGTCACGTCCCATTAACATCTGAAGCCTCGTCACAGATGCTTTTGTTGATTAACATCTTTTGCCTATCGACATTTTTCAACCCCCTCCACCTCCACCTCCACCTCCACCTCCACTCACCCTTGAAGCTGTCAATAGGTTCTCTTTGCTCTGGAGTTTTTGGCTCATTTAATGTGGAGTAACCACAAAAGGACAGAGGCCGGCAGAGATGCCAGTTTGTTGCAAACTGACACCTCTTCAAAGGCCGGCAGGTCTGCCAACCATGCAGAGGTATCCACTTTCTGACCTCTGTAAAAAAGCCAGGACCTGTTCTCACAATGAAAACATCCTGGATGTTTAGCTATAAAAAAAATGTAAATTAAAATGCATTAAAATAAAAGAAATCCTAAATATATGTATGCATATATATGGTATTGTACTAAATATTTGAGCTACGGATGGTAGACATATTCCATTTATTGGCCGATTATTTAGTTTCCCCTTCACATTTTACCTCTAATGCTCTTAACATTTTAAACAATACATTTGCCAACTACAATATTTTCATTTAATTTTGACCGGAGATTAATTTGGAAAAAGCACATGCTCATAATGTGTCTAATAATATTTAGTCAGTTCTCCTTTTTTTCGGGACACAAAGACTTCTAGAGCAACAATGTTATGGAATCTGATCTGTTTTGCAATAGTGTTTTTGAAATCCTTGTACAATAGTTTGGAAAACACAGATTGTAGCCCAGCTTATGCATCACTTAAACCTAAAGTTAGAATGTTATTAGGTTTAACTTGGCAGTAAATATATATCAATGTATTACTATTTGGCGTAATCAGATCAGTCAATTTGTGATTTGCTCCTTTACCATCAGTTCCATCCAATGAGCCAATCTGATAAATATGAAAACATTACACAGTACGCCGTCTGTATGACACCCAGGCATACATTGTCGACAAGCTATTTGTCATCACGCTGCGCGGAAAATATTGCTCCCACTGACAGGTTTATGAGAGCTTCACACAGCATTGAAAGTCATAGCCAAGAGAAAAAAAAAGAGATGGCCATAAAACACTCCTGTTGCCTATTAAACCATAGTGAAATTTAACCATAGTGAGGTTTACCATTGATCATGTGTCACTGTTCGTTAGCGCCGGCTGTACAGAAGCATAACATTTTCTTTGTATTTCACAAATTGGCCGAAAAATATGTAATTTGTTGAGAACCCAAGACACAGTAACGGCGTATAAAGCCTAAGGTTTGTCAGAATTTAGTGGCTGCATAATACTGGACTGCATGTTTGCCTAACAGCTCACTGCTGAGCGCAGGCACAGGATAACATAAAAGGGGAAAAGAGCTGCCTCTCATTTTCCACCATTAGACTCTTGCTTTGGGGATTTACATCGTGTGTCACATTCTTGTACCTTGCAGCAAGCACACAATGGGAATGAAAGTAGACTCATTAGTTTAACATTAACAGGTAGTTGACATGCTCCACTGAAGTGGACCTTTCCAATATTCAGCCATGCCATGTGTCTTGTAAGGGATCTGTTCCCACATATTTCCATGTTCCCCGTGGCTGCTCTACTTTCTCTACAGCACGCACGCGTGCACCGTTCCGCGCACGCCCTAAACAAACTGAACGTTGCCTTACTTTTGTTAGTTACCGCTAATAATTTGTTAATGTCTGAGTGTTGATTTACAAAATGTTGGAACTGGGACTGAGCCTCAATGCAGATTGTGAGAACAGATGAGTTTAGCGTGAGATCAATATGCAAAACAAACTTGGACTTAAGGAAAATAAATAACACAACAAGGAAGTGTGGATGTTCTATCTCAAAATTCCTACCTACAAATACCGGTGTTACCCGTCTCGTCATATTTTTAGTTTCTTGTAAAAACACTGTGTCTTTCCCATCTGCGAATGTATAAAAACAACATCAATTCAAACTGGCCCATTTAAGACTGAGGAGATTGATCATGAAAATCATATATCAAACCAGGAACGCCTGCTGTATCTCAAACCTCATAGCTGGTGTGTGTGGTCATACAGTGCAGTGTCGGTGTGTGGGAGAGCCAGGGGATTGTGTTTACTTTAGAGGAAACTGAAATGCCAGGGTCGCCTATATTAAAACTGACAGGCCCATTTGGAAGCAATCATCAAACATGTCATGGAAAAAAACTGTTATATCACAGTAAGCGGGACGTCAAGACTCTGCCAGCGTCAATATTTTCTTTCAAGGCTGGCAATGTCATTTTGACTGAACTTGCGGATTTGTACTGTGTCCTGAGGTATTTTTTACTAAGTTTGTGAGAAGAGTAATCATCTCTGCTTGAACCTCTGGTCCAGAAGGTCTAACATAACCATCAGAGAGACAAAAGAAGAGGAAGAGTTTTATCAGCGTCACCTCCTCCAGATAGGAAGTTCAGGTAATTAGCTGCACTCACCTCAAGCGAGGGGCCAATATCCTGTTTGAAGAAGGCACTGTTCTGACTCACTGATCTCGAGGCCAGCACATGCTGTCCTCACTCTGGGAGACCACCTGAGATGGTGTGAGGAGTAAAAAATCTAATCTTCCAGGCTGAGTAGTTTGTAGTTTGCATTGTCTCATTGATCAATGATTGAAACTATAAGGATTCCTGTGCATTTGCAAATTTACTTTTTTTTATTGCAAACTAAATTTTTCTGCAGGGATAAATTCAATCACACTTATTCTGTCCCTGTGCAGTGAAACGGCCTCGCGATGACAGATTATCCACTCACTCACAAAACACTTAATCACATGATTGCAAGGGTCAGCTCAGCAGAATGCGACCTGGTATTCTTAACCAGGTGGAAATACTACGGTGGTGAGTAGTAGGCTGCTATCCTAAGAAGATAATCTCATTTGTTTCACTGACCGCAGCCCTATGGTCTCTCCCTAGAGGATCAAACCCCTTCTGGCCATTAAGGATGTGCGAGGACACACACAGACTGATGATCCTTTTACAGCTTCTTAACCTGATACATTTGCACCATCTCAGAATGCTGATCCAAGTTGTTTCTTGGCATGAAAAGTAATTATCTATATCCCTGTCTTCCCCGGGGTAAAAGACTTAAACAGCCCCACTTAGAGAAGGAAAAAAAAAAAAAAAACAGAACGCAAAGACAACTGAAATAAACTAAGACATAAACGAATCACCCACAGCACCACCACAGTAATTAGGCAGAACAAAAACCAATGAAAATCAAAACCCATGCTTTTAAACCAACCCTGTGTAATCCAATTCATACTTAACCTCCACATAGCAGCTGGACGACCCAACAAACGACACAGTTTTTTATCATAAAAAACATCATAATACAATCATCTAACCAAACAAGCTGTAGTATAGCTCATAAAGAAAAGGGAATCCACTTTTAAGTGGAAAATAATATTTATTTTAGTAACCACTTACATCTGTAACCAGTTCTGTGTGGACTGGTGTGAATTGTGCTGGTTCTGTTGCCCAATGACTGCTACTCTAGTGGTTTATTTAAGCATTTCAGTACAAATGAATACATTTGTGCAGATGGTTTGCGCAGAAAGCATCCTTAGGATCCCACTATATAATAAACTTTCATGCCTCCGATGTCGAAAAGCATCTATAAAAAAAAAAGATTAGCAAGATCTTCTTCCTCTGTCCAATCACAGGCCTTTGCAGTTGAGGTCACTCCCACAACCCTGATAATATGCATTTCTGAAACTTTCACCACATCCTAATACAGAGTAATCCACCTATATTCTTGTCTTGACAAAGTCATTGTTGACTTCTTGCTATGGCGGCTGTTAAAGTAACATGGACAGGAATGTAAATAAATCATATCCTTTCCTGAGTGGGACATAAATTACTTGCACAGTACAAATAACTTTGTTAGTTCTTCGAAATGGAATGTGCAGCAGATTTAAGTGAATGTCGGAGAAAGGATGACTCACTCAAGCAACTAATCCACGGCATTCTTGCCGGAGATCCCAGGCTGAATTCAGGCAGCCTTCAATGCTGTGCATCGCAATAGCAAAGGTTGTATGGGTTGAAGTAATTGGATTGGAATATGGCATTGGGTGTCAGACAACAAAAGATATCCATCTCTCTCATGGCCATCCGGCTCTATTGTGGCTGGATGGAATTTATCTGGTCATTCATTCAACTTCCAAGCCTAGCAAGGAACGAAGAACAAGAGCAGGCCACCGGGGGTCTCACATGCGGGCTAGTGGAGTCAGGGAGCTTGTGTAGTCTGGGCGTAAGAGTGTGTGAACTGTGGATCCCCCAAAGCCCAGGGGTCATTTGTGTGATCATTACCATAATCACATTAAGGCTGTAGGAGATTAGCACCACAGCCTCAGAGGAGAAACCCTGTCTGTGCTCCATGACAACTATAGACCATGCTTATAGGCAGCAATGAATCTACTGTTGATGAATTCACCTGTTAGCAGTGCTCCATAAACAAAAGGAAGAAAAGACACATACAGTATTACAGTTCATCCCCTAAAGATGTTATACCGCTTCCTGGGTAAATAATATTTTAATGGATGTGGAGACTTTTGTTAATTTATGACCTGAATAAAATGAAAAAGTTATCCGAAACTTGCACTCAGAGGGGTCTTGTTCCTGTTACGATGACACAACCGGTTCAGATATCTCAAGACGTCTTTTCAATGGACTTGAAATCCCCCCTCCTCACAATTTCCCCATCTTGCACTAGCAGCGCCTGTGGATAGGTAAAGAGGAAACAGCAGACAGGTCCACACCACAAACCATCCGCAATCTTTATGCCTTATCTGAGCCTTCAATCCAGATAGGATATTGTCCCCAGGGTCAAAAATGTCTCCAATTAACCCTAATTACACAGATAGGGCCCTGAAAACTGATGTGTATCACAATGCAGTGTAATAGACGAGCAGAGAAGATACCTCTGCTTTCATCACAAAGTTGACGTGAGTATATCCAAAAAGGGTTTAGTTATAAGCAACTGGACTTCTTGGAGTTGAAAGACATGTCATTCCTCAACTGAGGAACTTCATTAATTTCTGGAAACTTAGTAAGTTCTTCAGTTGAGAAATCAAACATCTTTCACCTCCAAAAAGTGTCCAGTTGCTCACAATTAAACAATTAACAGTAAATTTCAATTTCAATGGAATTTAATATGTGAATAAACCTTCTTGCTGTAATGCAAGAGCTCTAACCAATCTGTCCATTTAGGCTCTCTGTCATCCGGCTCATCTTATCCAAAAATGGTATAAACTAGGGGGACTGGACGGAGTATGTTTCTCTAACATCACCTCTAATCTAAGATGCTTCTTTGGTTTGGAACTGAGGAAACCTCAAGGAAACCTCAAGAAACCATCAAGTTGCTCTCAATGTATTGAAGAAGCTTTGATTGTCATTTTCATACACAATTTTCCCAAAGTTCTTTGATTCATCTGTGTTCATGTTGGGCCTAAAGACTGGGAATCGAACAGCAATCCTGCATCAAATACTCTTTCTAACAATTTTAATGACAAGACCTGAGATCTAAGAGTTTTATATGTTTCAGGCACTCGTAAATCTAAGCTCTCAGTCTTGTTGGTGTAACTTTATGTGGTTACTGATTGATACAAACTTCTTTCATTGATGCCAAACTCACAAACTGTGTTTCCTTGATTGACCCACTGAGTGACCCGTGTAATTGGTGCACTCACATCACTAACCACAAGTCTGTATGTGTGTGTCCATCATGGAGGGGGTGGGCTGATCTTTCCTCTTACGAATGGGTGTGCAGTCACCGATCCACTTCACAGATCACCTTCTTGGTGTGATACACCTGGTCCGTGTCTCCCTTTGACACCTTTGAGAAATGGGATGAACTCTGTTTTCATTAATGTGTCTTTCTGTTCAGAAAGGGGTTTCAATCTCATTGATAGGTTTGACCACACACTAGTCTTTATGGTTAGTAAACACATTCAAACCACAGGTCATTTAAGTGTGTGACATTCCTCATGTGGGTTTCAAACCTGCCAGTGTGTCTCCCTCAAACAGTGTTGTGCATGCACCCAGTTTTTCTAGATTTTTTTCCTTAAGATATAACACATTGCATGGATTTTAGTAAATAAAATATAGTAAAAAACAGACTTTTTGAATGCACAATAAAAATTTCCCCCAAGATTTGTGTAGCACAGTTGAATACGTGCATTTGACTCATCATCAAAGATATACTGCAGTCAAGACTTGTTAGTGTTCCCTACTGGCATTAATACACAGGTTGACGATGGCCATTTAAATTTTTTATGGCCTAAATTATAAGGTGTACAGGATCCTACAGAAAGGAGTCTTGTAATAGAGGGGTCAGGTGTAGATTTATGTTTGTTTAGAACATTAGTCATTTGTAATTAGGTTTGCGGTCATATGACTGCAGGCCAACGTTTTTTTTTTTGTTTTTTTTTTCCACACCATGTTTTCCAACACATTACAGCCAAAGTATTGGGAAGGAATTTGCCTACAGAGAACAAAGTAGAACAAACAAGAGTCGACCCCAGGCAACTGGCAAATGCATATTTTAAAACGAATTTAGGAAACAATACACAGACAAGTAGAAGGCAGAAGCTTCACAAAAACACAGCAAAGAATAACCCAACCAAGGTTAAGTAAAATGCAGCATACCTGACACATATGACAGAAAAAAAGAACACTTAGTTTACACACATGTGCACACTTGACTTGCTGTATTCAATCTAATTTCTATACTTGGGATTTCCCTTTTGGAGCTGTACACACTGAGATTTTACTTTTTTTTTACTAACTTCCAAATGAAGATTTTAATTAAGGCCACCTATATATATATAAATATACGTCTATGTGGCATCGGTGGAAGATGCACGAAGATAAACAAATGAAAAATAACTTCAGACTCATGTTTTTATGACTTTTAAGTATATAAATCTAATGCATAAACACATCCTCAAGAGCATTTAATTGTAGTCTTTTCCTAAGTTCCTTTAAGATGACGCCATAACCAACAGTTGCAGAAGAATTCTTAGATCCCCTGTAGTCTAATTTCGTGAAGTTTTTTTGACAATGTGTCATGAGAAGAAAGTTATACTTTAATGATTCCAATTTTGGGAAAATATTGTTTTCACAGCAGCTGTTGTTTTAGGTGCTGATAACAGGCTGCCCTTGACAAGCACCGAGGTTGCTCTGGGAATCGAACTCAGGACTCTCTGCTTTCTCTCTTTCAAAGGCAGACATGCTAACTGCTACTCTATGGAACAGTTCGAAGTACTAAAGCAAATATAGAACTCCAAATTTATTCCAATGAAATTACTGGTACTTGAAAACCTTCTCTGAACTTTAGTTGTTGTCTATTGTTAAAAATGTTCAACACATGTATCTTGAATTATACATCTTGTGTTGTTGTTAATTTATTCCTAACAATATTTTCATATTTTCAGTATTTTCTAGTACGTTTGATATGTGATGGAGGAGTGTCAACTAAGGTGATGGGAAAGGTTCACTGGACAATGGTGAGACCAGCCATGATGAATAGATTAGAGACATGGCTTAGACACTAGAAGACAGGAGGTGGAGGTGGTAGGTGGCAGAATTAGAGAAACTGAGTAGTGGCGAGGATGGACAGAATCAGGAATGACCAGGTAGAGAGCTAGAGAACCCAGATTAAGACGTTTTGGACATGTTCAGAGGAGGGACACTAGTAGAAGAATGATCCCAGGGATGGAGCTACCAGGTAGGAGAGAAAGAGAAGATTGATGGATGCAGTGAGGGAGGACATTGGAGATTGGAGTTGTCAGAGAGACAGTTGAGAAGAAACAGACAATGGAGAGATGGAAAACATTGATTAACTGTGCCCTAAACAAGTGACTTTTTCTTGGACAAAAACTGGAGGTAGTTGGAGTCAGAGTAGAATATACAGAGAACAGGATGAGATAGACATGTTGATTTGCTGTGACAACCCTTACATAATTGACAATATAAAGGAAAAGAAGTCTACTAGACTTCTAGACTCTACTAGAACGTTCTTTACTCTGTAATGACTTTATTCTCAGCAGCTAGCTATTCACAACAACATTCCTTCGAACGTTTTGTCATTGTTACATACTGACGGCTTACAATTGCTCTCATAAACTAACAAATTATTCCCAGTTACTTTATTTTTTTTTCCCCATTAATGTGGTCCTCATTCTCTGTGGTGTCGCTGAACATGAGAACCTGATTTTCTCATATGCTGAGAAGAGGCGGGAACTCCGTGCTCACACCATGAATATGGAGCAGCAGGGACTCGGACACTCCCCTCCATGTTGAACTTGTGTCGCCAGCTCCAGCTCCGACCAGCAGTCAGTCAGTTAGTCAGTCAGTCAGCCAGTCAACACAGGGTACGGCTGCCGCATGGCTACTGTGTAAACTTTCCTCAGCAACAAGTGGAAAGTGGGCTAAAGAAAGGGCGTGGAGAGGCCGAGGGACAACACTGGGACGAGGTCTCCTATGAGTCGTGAACCTGTGCTCCGCTGACCAAAGTGTTGTTTCCCGCTCGTGCATGTTTAAAGCAGAGGAGCACAGCTATGGTGCCGTGTGTCGGCCAGACTACTAGTACAAACGAGTGGCGACAGCAGTCCGGAGCCATGATTTGGAGACGGGGCTCGGTCATCGCTGCCCTTTTACTCTGCTTTCTTGCCAAGGTATGTCGACCTTCTCAGGAGGTGTCGTTGTATCGTGTATTTTTTTTTACGATACCTTTCTTATTATTTTACGTCACGAGACATTTATGAGCAACAGGCGTTTGTGTTCAAACTTCAGGTGCGAACAGGGAGGAATAAAAATGACGTTTATTCGGTGTCTCAATCCCGGCGGTGTTGACTTTGCTCTAACTCTCGTGTCTCCAACAGGTGTCAGAGGGATCCGGACAATTCGAACTGCAAATCCTATCGATGCACAATGTGAACGGGGAGCTGCTGAACGGCATGTGTTGCGACGGCACACGGAACACGGCGGATAGAAAATGCACACGGGACGAGTGCGATACCTTTTTTAAAGTTTGCCTGAAGGAATACCAGTCAAGAGTTTCTGCTGCAGGGCCCTGCAGCTTCGGAATGGGATCTACGCCTGTCCTCGGAGGGAATACCTTTTCTTTGAGGAGCTCTGTCAGGAATGATAAATCCAGGATTGTTTTGCCCTTCAGTTTTGCCTGGCCGGTGAGTTGGACTTTAACAAAACCTTTCAGTGTCCAGAGGCGCTTTTCTCAAAGGAAAAACATAAGAAAGAAAGAGGAGGGGGAGAAAAAAAAAATCTGTTTTTAGGGCAATTCTAGTGCAATTACTATCTGTCAGTCACTCTCAGAAAACACAACAAGCAAAGAATGATTTTCTCTTTAGGTTCCTAGCTCTGTGTGAATTATCCTTTTGAGGAAGGACCCCCTGGTCTCCTCATTATCTGCACCAATTACCCAGCTGCAGGTATTTTTCCTCCATCAGACCCAGAGCTGTCCATTCTGTCCAAAAGTTTGCTGGTCTTTAAAAATTCCTGCACAGGCCTAGGTTTTTAGAAACAACTTTATAGGGAAGAATGAGCCAACCCCCTCTTTTAAATTGTTTGTTATGACTGCAAAATTAATTTCTGTGGGAGATTGAAGCAATTTTTGCAAGTTAATGTAATGGCATTTTATATTGGATATTACAAGGCCCAGTGAAAAATCTCCGGGTAGTGTTAGTCTGACATGATTAGTCAGATAAAAAAAGTTGGGTGAGTTCTCCCAGATTTTCTCCTCATCTGCAGCTGCTAACATTGCACCGTGAATCAGCCCACATTCAGGTTTCCTTAAGTGTCGGTTCTCACTGTGAGTAAATGAGTCTGACAGGCCTGTTAGAGCGTTGCAGCTCTGTGAGTGATATGATTTGTCATGAAGAGGCATTTTTTTTTTAAATGTTGTGAAAAAAACGCTCACAGACTCACTGGCCCCACAGTGTCGCCCACAAACCCCTCCGCTGTGTCGGATGGGTGAATGGCACAGTCTGCTGGTATGTGTGTGTCCTGTTACATCAAGGCTATTTTTAACACCCATCTTGATGAAAGTTCTTGCACAGGGAAGACATCACAAAGCCAAAATGAGCGAAAGACCCAGAAGGTCATGGTTTCATGATTTCCCAACACAATGGGCAGATTTTGTGTGCCATACCCTTCGGGCAGAAAGGAAGATTCTGGTTAGTGTTTCTTTTTATTGACCTGAAATGATTTTCCCAGCGTGGTAGCATGTAATTTAATATGATCTAGATTTTGAAAATTCCCACTACTTCGAAACTGGTGCCTGACACTTTTTTTTTCTTTTTTAATATGAATGTTTCTGTTTATGCTCACACTATAGCAACACTAATCTAGAATGAATGCTATGAACAGGATAAGTTTCGTCTTACAGCTTGGAAATCAGTTCTATGTGGGGGGAAACATTTTGACATTGAAACAAATCTGATACCATTTCCAGTTTTTGGACAATTCCAACTGTTCACTTCCCTCTATTTTCTGACAATAGAAAATTACTCTTAAAACTATGGCCTTGAGTTTCATAACAGCTTTTTTGTAAATTATACAATTTGACTATGAAACCATTACAACATTGACAAGAGATTTCCACAATAATTTAGTGAAACCTTGTAATTCCCTGTAATTAGATGATTTCATCCTGGTTTAGCAGAGTGGAGCGGCTTGTTGATTCTCACACAATACACTCACAGTGCTTTACTTCATTGCACAGTAACAACCGTCAGGTATGATATCACTCTTGTCCTACTCATAAGTTGATTGGCTGTTGTGGACAGATGGCATAGTAGTGCAACTGGGTTGTTGGTTACCCAGAGTTCATAAAGCCCCCACCTTGTCCCCTCTCCTGTGAGCTGCATCAAGTTGGCCTCTTGTCCAGGCTGAGGGCTTTGTTTAAGTCATGCTCGGTTGGACCCCAGGCATTTCATCGTTTTAACCTTGCCACCCACAGTAACTGCTGCACTTAATGAGGCTAAACACATGTGCTTAAACCAGGTAGATCAAGAGACAGCTGAACAGCTGAGAACCATGTCCGTGCACCTTCAGCCCCAGCACATCTGTATCTCGGTCTTTCTAATGCTCTTCAGTAGAGACTCAGCTACTCAGGGCTTTACTGTGAATCAAGCTGGGAAAATGTTGTTCCTTCAAGAAGTACAGCCATATCCCGCAGCAGGGGAACCAGATGTAATCCTAACACTGATGAAGTTGGTTCTCTGGCCTAGTTTCTATGGCCTCATCAGCATTTTTGCATGTTAGTGACCAATAGTAGTATTGCCCCACTTTAAAGCAGTTCAATGTATACCTTAAGTTAACATGTAAGATAATTACCCCCTTTTAACAGGCGCTCTTGATTAATAGTCAGGGAACAAGTTCTGTGACTGTTGATGCTGAGGTCAGCGTCTTTAGAAGTAATCCATGGACCTTTACAGGCCTGCACCACAGTGCCTCCGCAGGCAGTGTGCACAATACGAGAACACAGAGGTGTGTAGTGTTTAACAAAAACACTAATTTGTTGAAAAAGGCTAAATATTATTTGCTAGCTTGGAATTACTCGCTAGATGCAGAGTTTTCCATAATATATCCATTCATTCACGTTTGCTTTTCTCAAACCATGTGCTGGCCTTCACTTGTGCTGGTTTCTAACCAACTTGAAGCAGTGGCCGACCAAGTACTACAACAAATCTATGAATACTTACCACCAATCTGCACTCATGTTTCTAACAGACTGCAGGGAGTAAAAACCCACACTGGCATGCATAAGTAGTTTTTATTACTCTTTATTTTAGCTGGAAGTTGCATATTCAGACAGAATCATTATTAAAAAAACTCAGAATCCTTAAAAATATGGCCATGTGATTTTATTTTGCTTGAGATTCTAAATGGCAAATGCATTGAAGATACAATTAAACGTTCAAGATTGCACTAGAACATGTTATTTAATGAACTGGTAAATCTGTAAAGGAGATAATTGTTGAGTAAACACCTGGTGTGCTTCTCATTCCTGGTTACAGGTTGAGGTTATTGATCTTGTTTGCTTCACCACAGAATGTGTTTGCTGTGCCTCTTTGTTGTTGTTGGCAGAGATTCTGCATCTTTCCTCGGGGTGAGGTTCTCTTGTATCACAGACAAATGCACCTATACGGGATATTTAATAGGCTGTTGGTTGTCTCTGACTCTTGTTGTGATGAAAGTCTCTTGGCAAACGCTGTTGCATACCTTCCCTCCAGCCTACTGGTTCATTCAGCACCTTTTTAATGGTAATTGTACGACATTAGTCGTGTCTTATATTATTCTGCGTTATATTTATGGCAAACAAGGGTGCGGCATGCAACTGTCCTAATCATTGGGTAGATTTCAGTTAGATACGTTTGAAGTGATTGATTCAGGAAAACTGATACAGAAGGTAAACATCCCTTTGACAAGACATTGTTTACATTCCCTCTGTGCTCTGTGAAGTCCTAGGCCAGGACAGTCTGTTGAGCCTTGCCTTCGTAACCTTTGGCTCCTGCCTGTTATTCCATTAGCTGTACCTCTCTTCTATTTTGTTAGATGTTTTTGTAATGATACATCTGATTGCTCAGTTTTCTGGTTTTGGGTCCTGCCGCTCAATTGGGTATTGGGAAAATTCCCCTACTTAGAGGATTCAGTAGTGTTCTTTGGCACGTCACTTTGACTCGAACTGGAGTGATCTTTATCGCTCATGTTGCATGTCTCTTGGACAGTGTCTGCTCGGCCAGAAAAGATAAGAAGACATACAGCCACACTTATTGCACTTGGACGTGAGTATGTGTATGTGAGACACAGTGATCGAGAGAGAGTGAGTGAGTGAGCGAGGGAGAGTTTGTTCTGTAGTTCAAAGAGAAGTTCAGAGTCAGCTGGGAGCCTGGGAAAAGTGAACCTGGCAGTGGCAGACGGTTCCAAGCTGATAACCACTGAGGAGTTATGGACTGTTGGAGAATAAGGAGTCAGTCTCACTTTCTGGGAGCAGTTACTGTGTCTGCAACTTTGCGACTTGTCCAAGCTTCTGATCTTGCTGCATTTTTTTTTAAGTCCTTTGTTTTTGGCTTTGTTTCTTTTAATGTAGAAAAGAGATGACGTTTTCTCAATAGTAATTACAGCACTGCAGTAGCTTCCATGTCGTGTCATGTCCAAATGAAAAGTGTGGGTGTGTTCTCTTATATTTCCTAAAGGAAAATGGCAAATAATTCATTCAAATTAATGAAACACATGAGGAGATTAGTTTTTTTTTTTCACCCCTCTGGTCATGGATGCACTTTGATATTTGGAGTATGTAGCATAACTATGATTGTGGTTTTGTCCTACCCACAAATGGTTTATGAAACCATTTAGAATATTTTTGAGAGGCCAACAAGGCATGTTGTTTGAAGTACTAGTTGTTAGACTACTTTGTGTTTGTCGATATTGTTTTGATGTCCTTGTGTGTAGGGATGACTAATTAAGACATTTGAAGAAATGATGCATTCAGTTCCTGCTTTCAAGATGAGCTCAGTGCTGCTGTTTTGTGTAACAGTGGGAATTTGCCATTTTAGATGTCCAAAAAAAACAATGTCTCTGAACACATGATGTGGAATACACATACAGGAAAGATATATTGACGTACATATGGAAATGATGTATACATAAATATTATATGAGAGTAATGCATTTAAGTGCAAGTTGGTAGATGTAAAAAAAAATGCATACATCTTGGTATGTTGTATGCTCTTGTTTTTTGTTTTGATTGTAATTACAATTAGAAGTTGGTTGTTCACGAGTAAGATATGATCAGATATCACATTGCTAGTGAGTCATATACTGTACATGAGCTTTGGGTACTGCAGACGTGTGAGTCAGTTACACTGCTTAGAATGTGTTGCTGATGAGCAGTGTGTTTTGAATAATGGACCACTGATTGCATTGAAGTCCTGGCAAGAGATGAGATGCGTAGTTCACGGTGAAATTGAGAGTTGAGTGGCTGAGAAAACAAGGTGAAGCCACAAAAAAAAAAAAAACACTAGAAGACTGAGTCACTCTCCGGTGGTATTGAACAGGGGTTTTCCTTAGCTCAGCTTTGTTTACCATGAAGTCATCGCAGTGAAGACGACCACAGCAGCGATGCAGAATTGCTCAAATGTCTCCTTGTCTCGCTACTATGGGCACGCAGGCTTGAATATGACATGTAGGTGTTTGTAGAGGACGTGCCAACACTATTACTGGATTAGGTTTTTTTTTCACAATTGCATACTTTTTTCCCTTTCTCTCTCTGCGCAGGCTCACAGAGACATTGTTTGCTCCCACATGACTGTGGCACAGGGCACTGTGAATGTGTAAGCTGATACTGGTGTGAGAGCTAAAGACCCTGAATCAGACAAAGCATTTTTTGGGAGTGCTGAAATCAAGACAGGTCCTGCAGAGCGTAGCACTTACTCAGTGATATCCCTGTTTTTTTATGTATTGCAAATTTGTTTTACTTCAACATGAATTACAGATGCTTCTGCTTGACAGGGTATTTCCTAACATGTTTTATATACTTGTGTGAGCTTAAAAAATGGGATTCTCATCTTCAGAAAGACAGAAGCCACAATCTACTGGTTAGGACTATACTGCGGTACTATCCTCTTTAAATATATTATAAAAACAATATCCGCTGAGTTGACCTGAAGATAAGAAATGTTTCTGTGGCCGAGATGAAGACATATCGTTGGCTTTTACAGTATCTAGTGTCTGTTTCTGTACACTATTCCCTGTTTTGACTTATTGCACTCATCACATGAGAGTCTGTCCTCTTCAGGCCGATGCTGTTGAGCTCATTTTTCTGTGCATTAGTCATCCTCCCACCCTCCTGCTGGGAGGTTTGTCCAGCTGTCCACATATCAAGTCTTCCCAATTGCTGGGAGGCATGTGTCTCTGCCCCACCACAAGCATATCTTCCTTGTAAAAGGAGTGAAGTGGACTAAAATGGGCTGGAACCCTCAATCAACAAGCCAAGATTTTGTATATTTTCTTAAAGGTCCAAAGTATTGCAAACATGTTTCTCTTCAGTGGATTAAATACCAGTTCTGGTGATAGATTAGACAAAATGATTTATGTGTGTGATCTAGGTGAAGACATGTGCATGAACACACTACAGTTTTTTTTTTGTCATGGTTTCTTGCCAAAAATTGAAGTTATTTGATTTTTTTATTTTTCCCTACAAATCATTTTTAACCTGAATTGAGTGATGGTAGCTGACCCATTGCTGATGATTCTTGTATCTCTTGTTCTGTCCTCCACAGAGATCCTACACTTTGATAGTGGAAGCATTGGACTTCAACAATGAAACCAGTGGTGAGTATTCCTCATATTACTTACTGGTTTTCTCTGTGTTGTGTGAAGAATGTAAATTGACAGTTGTTTGTGAGGTGTGGAAAAGAAGGCAAGAAGTACATGCAGCAGTAGGGTTGGGAGTGGTGTGGGGGGTCAGACTGAGAGAAGGAAGCGCGGCGACGTAAAGGTCTATGAAAATGTTTTCATTTGGCCCATGACTGATGGCAGGTGCTGCCCAGTAAAGGTCAGGGTCTCGCTGTTTCACTGTCACTGACGCGTGAAACACAACGTTATCTTTCTGCCTGCTCTGGCCCTTTAAGGAGCTTGCAGACTCAGTGTGGTCTCTGTACTGTGATCTGTGCCAGTGTCTCTAATACGTAGTGTCCTGATTGGCAACGCTTTGATGACACCAGGAGCACTTGTTTATGCAGGCCTGTTTGACGTCAAGGTTTCAGTCTTTTCTGCTGTATTTGCCGCTCCCTGGAGACCTATTAGGGCACCGGTGTGAAAATCCCATTGAATGTACACAGGCCACACTGCTCAGGTCCCTGTTGGATCAACCAGAGCAGCTTTGGCAGCTCAATATATCATAACAAAGCTCACTTACAGACATTTGACCAATCATTTCATTTGACTTTGGCATAATTATTTTCAGAAATCTCTGGGATTTTTTTATTTTAGAGTCTTGAAGTTTATCAGCAAACTTCAGTTATCTGTTTTTTGGGCCAGGAATATAATATATTATGACACTATTTAGCTAGAAAATCTTGACCTTTAATAGTTTTATTGTGGTTGTTAGATTTATGTTAATATTTGCGCTCGGCAGCAGGTATCAGGTGCGTGTTACCCCTGACACTGCAGGCCAGCAGCCGGTAGAGAAATGCCACACAGTGAAGACCTGCATCTCAGACCTCTGTGAAATGTTACTGCACTCTGTGATTTTGCTACGCTCAAGGTCTACCTTAAGCACACCACAGTGTTGTAAATAAATGGCAGCAGCCCGTCCTGGCCACTGCATTGAGTTGCATCACACTACAAAGAGCAAACACCCACCCCGCGGTCAACCACCCCTGCTCGGGTGAGCATAGTAAATAACTGCCATGACACATTTTTCATTCTCTCCCAGGTGGAAGATTTTGATATCAAGTAGTGAGTCCTACATGTGCGGGTGAACAAGTCATTTGTGGTTTTTTTTTACAGAGTTCAGTGTAGAGGATTGGGCTGAGTGGTGTTTGCTCACTGTCTTTTTTCGCTGCATGAAGCTCATTATAGCTCCTGGCTCACAGATCAGTCCTTGCACATTTGACAGAGCCGTGACCTTTTCATGTTTGACATGAAAATAAGTCTGTTTCTGTGTTTGCAGTGCTCCTACAGCATTGCACAATCACAACATCAGCTAGGCCTTTGCTCCCCATCTGATGTGAACATGAATGCCTGTAAGAGTTGGTGGAAGAAAGAGTTGACTTAAGGCTTTTTTTTTATTGCCCTCGCTACAAGAATGCATGTGAGAAAAGCAGCCTGTAAGAAAGTGCTGATGGCACACTGGCAGGCCTCCCAGCAGCAACTGTGGCGTTGGTGTCCTCGACGCTGTAATTTACGGTGACTGTGGTTCTGTCCTCGCCTGAGCAGATGCAAAAGGCTGTGTCTAAGAGCAGTAATATCCTCTAGCTGTAAACTTGAGAATCAGAAACCATCTAGGGAAAGGAGCGTGAGAAAAAAACACAGTTAAGCATTTAGCAGTTATGCTCATTACAGGCAGTTTATTCCTTTTTTTCTTCATTTCCTCCTTGTACTTTTATTCCTCCTCAGCGCACATGGCTGCTTCTAATTATATGTAATGTGCTATCTCAGGGCTCTTCTGCAATTTGTGTCAGAATTTTTGGAGCATGTTTGGTTCCCCACTGTATGATCTAGGAGAATGCAGGATGCTGACTTTCCACCCTGGCACAAGCATTTGATAAAGACCGAGTTAGTCAGTATTTTTAGAATTCCGTAGCCACCATTGATCATATCAACACCGATGTTTTTTAGGTGCAGACGGAAGAGTGATTGAGAAAGCTTCCCATTCTGCCATGATAAACCCCAGCCCGCTTTGGCAGAAGCTGACTCACAACGGTCCGGTAGCCCAGTTTGAGTACCAGATCCGAGTCAGCTGTGACGAGCACTACTATGGATTTGGCTGCAACAAGTTTTGTCGGCCGCGCGACGAGTTCTTTGGACATTACACATGTGACTTCAACGGAAACAAGACGTGTCTGGAAGGTTGGTCTGGGCCTGATTGTACCACAGGTAAGATGTGCTGAGATCACAAGTTGTGTTTAGACAGTTTGAATATCATGTGCATGAATGAACCCCGGTCAGACAGTGAGCTATGAATCAGACTGATACACTGTCTGGTTGTGGTTCTATTGAACAAAAGACTTTTTATCTCTTTAAGTCTACAAGAAAACATTTGTTCCCAGGAAATCATTCCTTGCCTTATGCAATATTTTTCTGATACCCATATTTCTTGTTTTGAGCAATAATTAGAACAGCAAGAATAATCACAAAATAGACAACAAAGTCTATGTTGACTAACCTGGAAGTTTTCTCTTGTTTTCAGCTATATGCCGACAAGGCTGCAGCACTGAACATGGATCTTGTAAGGAACCAGGTGGATGCAAGTAAGTGAATAAGGCTGTTCTGATTCATAGAATTTACTGCATTTTCATGTTGGGAAATATCAAATATGATCTTTCTGGTACATCATTGGAATTTATTAGAGCTGCAATCAGGCGCCAGTATTCCTTCAGAGTGTATCTGTGCCGGTGCGTGCTTGGTTTTCTGGCCAAAAGACTTATCAGTGCCCAGGCTTTAGAAGAAATGCAGCCAGAGCTACTTGTAAATCTCTCAATGAGCTTTTGACCCGAGCTGCCAGTGTGGAGAAAGAGGAGCCTTGACTGCCAAGTGTCCATGTTTGAAAAATGTGGCCTATATGTTTCCTCCTAATGAGGCAACTGTTATCTGTCAAATCGCGTGTAACTCTCAGATGAGGCCTTAAGTGTATTGTTTGTGTTGCTAATGGCTTCCTAATGCCGTTCAGGCACACAGTGAGAGGAAAACCCAGGCACAGATGGATATCATAGTTTGGGTATTGTGTGTAGTTACACTGTTTCTCAACCTCATCCTGAAGGAGGCCTGGAAAGGCCCCGGTCTTCCATCAGCGCAGGCATTGGTTGCTTTCTTAAGCTTGGTTTATACTCAATGTAGCACATCCATCTCGGGTGAGCATGCCAGGAGTGGCATTGTAACGGCATGACTGTTTTCTTGCTATTCCTACAGGAGTTATTTCTACACTCAATTATGTGCCTTCAGTTTTAGCTGCAGAGACAATGAATGAACCAGAGGGAAGAGTTGCCGAGAATAGTTGACATTAGTATGCAATTGCCAGGCCACAAAGATAATCACACGGTTCTGGATTTATGGAGTAATGAGGGAGATCACATAGGGAGGAAGTCAAAAGTAAACTGCATCCAATACTGAGACACAGAGGCTATCCACTTCTAACAGATATCATTCTTACCTCTGGCGTCTAAACCAAATTAACAAACGTTGCACATAAAAGCCTTCCAAATGAAAGGGTGACAATGATATTTATTTTTGTAAAGATAACCACTAGGGAATCCGCTTACTGAACTTGCTGTAAAAGAAAATATATACATGTGTATGTATTTGAACAGAACCAGTTGTCTGATTTGGCTTTCAAACAAGAACACCAGTGATCCGGTTTGTTGTTTTTCTGCACCATCTATGTTGTTTTTCCCATGCTTTTGACATCATCAGGTGTCTTGAACTTGCTTGTGAGGCTACTGGCAGAACGAGAGAGGTTGAATAGCTTTTGTCTCAGTGCAGGTGTGGCTATATTTGAAGATCTGGGTTGAAAGTTTTATATAGTGTTCGTCTGCCAAGAAAGTGTCCAAGCAAGCTCTACTACTGTTGCAGCTCGGGAGTTCTTTCCCATCATTGGGCTGTGTAGCTATGTTAAACAATGGATTGCAATATGCTGCAGGCAAGATCAGACATTGCCCAATTATGTTTTGCGGGATTTCCTTGCGGCTGAAATTTTTCTTAATAATTCTTCCAGGTTTTATTCTTCTACTAGTGAAAAAGCACTTTTAATTAATTAAAAGAGGTTCACATAATAAAAGGAATTTGCTGCATTGCAATTAAATCCATCCACAAGGTCTGAAAGAGGCTTGTTTTTATGGTAAAGAAAGCTGTTGATCGTCTGAATTGGACCAATACACAATGTAATGTCAAATTTTCCAGTAATTTGTGTGGGTAATAATGATTTTGGACCCTTCTGGGGAATCTGACTCTGCTTCTCATGGAGGGGATTAGCACACTTTTAAGAATAGCCCCTTTAATCACAGACTGAGGTTTACTTAAACACAGCGTTTATTTTTACAGTCCATCCGTTTCTTGGGGCTAATCAGCGCACTGCTCCCCCAGAGGCATAGCTAGTTTCCTGTCTCCTGGCTCCATTGCAGAAGCTGTATCACCACCTCACCACCTTGTAAAGAGCAGCCTTATCAGTCACACGAGAATTGCAGTCTTAATTATGAAGCCCAGGGAGAATAGGGCAGCATTATCAGCATAATTATGGACCTGGACATTTCAGTGGTCAGCAAGCTGCGTTCCCCTCCTCTGCCTTGGGGCGCTAGCAGCGACTCCTGACTCATGAGAACGAGGTCGAGCAGCAGTGCATCAGCAAAGAAAGGCTGAACACTCATCTCTGCGAAGATGTCACCGCTGCCAAACCACAGGCAGAGTGTTGTTAAAGGGAGCGTCTGGCCGCATGCTAATGTTAGCTGTGCTAAAGGTCCCATTGGAACTGTAATTTAGTGTTTTGTTTTTTTGTCTTTGGTACAATGCTAAATACTGCTCAGTTCCCCCGTCTTCATGTATTGTTTAAAAGTGCTTGCGTAAACACTCAGCTTCTTGAGATTCATTTGTGGTCTTTAAAGACGCAGCTCTGTTGTGAGAATACAGCCTCTTTGTCTGTTTCATTTGTGTGAGCGCCAGCTCCCATAGGCTGCAATGGATTCCATCAGATACAGATTATTAGTTGCTGCTGAAACAGTGTCAGTGTAAACACTTCCCACAGAAGGGTTGGCACTAAGCCTACGTTGATCTTATTGGGTTTGGATTTATTTTGTTTGTGCCTGTTTTTCTAAATGATACAATTAAGTGGCCACCACACTGATCCCAGAAGGTTTTTTTAGCCACCTGTTGGTGCCAGAGGTGGGTGATTTCAGATTATGTGGAACTGATGAATAGAAAAATAAAAACCAGCCACTAAAGAGCACAAGCCAGATGTTTTTAGTGCTGGTCCCAAACCCGGATAAATGGTGAGGGTTGTGTCAGGAAGGGCATCCAGCGTAAAACTTGAACTTCCATACTGGATCGGTCAATGGAAATAGTTGACTCGCCGTGGCAACCCCTGAATAAATGGGACAAGCCGAAAGGAAAAGAAGAAGCTACATATAAAAATAAATGAAAATGGGTGACCTGATTGTTTAGGTTTTGGTTTTGAATCACCAAGGTTAGTTGTTTTTTCACTGAAAAAGGAAATTCAATCAAAATTCAAACCAAATAATTGCAATAATGACAGTGACCTATTGGTTTGGAGTGGAATGAATTTTAACAAACTTTTCCACAGGTCTTTTACATGTAATATTAACATATGTTATACATTTTCTGTTAACAAAATAAAATACCATAACCTTTTTTTCTTGTGAAACATTTTAAAATATCTGTGTATAATTATTAATGTTATTTTGCCTCTGGCCACTTTTGCCACTTTTGATTGATTGATATTTCATTAACACATAAGCTGCTGTTGTAGTTGTTATTTTAGAGTAGATTCCAGCACTGACTTATCTAGAAATGATGCCAAAATGTTAATTTGTGCTGCTTTTGTTTCTTTAATGCCAGAGGCAAAGTCGTTGCAGCAGGTTGAGTACATGAGGAACAAATTGAGATATTTTCTGTAGTATTTCTACAGCATTTTTTACACATTACATATTTTTACACATTAGAGGCCTGGTTCAAATCAACGTATTGTATTTTATAGTGCAGCTGGAACTGATGTCATGTTTTTATGTGTATGTGACAGGTGCCTGTATGGCTGGCAGGGCCAGTATTGTGACAAATGCATCCCACATCCAGGATGTGTGCACGGCACATGTGTGGAGCCCTGGCAGTGTTTGTGTGACACCAACTGGGGCGGCCATCTCTGTGACAAAGGTATGCTGTCCTCTTTGACATGTCCCAGGACGTGTCAAACACCAGCCTAACTGTTTCTGCCCAACTCTGGATTACAGATCTGAACTACTGTGGTACTCACCAGCCCTGCTTGAACGGAGGCACATGTATCAACACAGGACCTGACAAGTATCAGTGTACCTGTGCGGATGGTTACTCTGGTGCCAACTGCGAGAGAGGTGAGTGATTTTGGCACCAAAGCCACATTTGGCTTTTGTTCCTGGTGTTGACAGTAAAGTCTCCTAAATAAACCAGTCAACAGTATAAACTATGACGTTCAAGGTTTACTCATTGTCTTGTCTACATTATAGAGTTTAGGGAACTATAGAATTGGTAGGAAATATTGGATCGATTCCGTTTAACATTTAGTTTCGTACACCAGTTGGGAATGTGCCAAACTCATTAGTACTAAGGGGACACATCAACAATACAGACAGTATAGATGCAACTACTCCATGTGCTATTATTACAAGTTACTAGAGTTAAATATTGGTTATTTAGTTAGCAAATATTGTTCCTTTCTATTAAATAAAACCATTTTAATTCATCATGTTAACAAACTTTGCTGTGTAGACATTATAAAAGTCTTTCTAAGCTTCCACGGGCCATACAAAATGAATTGGCGGGCCACATTTGGGCCCTGAACCCTGCGTTTGACACTGGAGGTACTGTAGTGTCAGTTTTCCATTGTTTGTCAACTGAAGTGCTTTAAAAGCATGAATTTAATTATAAAAGGCAGTCTCTGTGTAAAAGGGCAGAGGTGTTTCCATCTCTGTCATTGGAGAAGGTGGTAACTTGGCAGTAATTGGTTTCCCCTCATCATCAGTGGCCTTTAAGTCGGGCCATCCGCCGGTTTAGAATTTGACGGCCAGTCGTCCCTTCGCCACACAGACACCACAGATATGGGTGTGGCGTCCTAAAGTTCAGCTGCTGTGGACACTTTACCATGGAGATGATGTTTTTTCTTCCTCATTAAATCTAAGCCACGCCGGGTGCTGACAGCTTAACTGCAGAGATGTCAGGATACTGTGCCCTTCGTAACAGGAGGTCTGCAGACCAGGGGACACGTCGGGACATGCAGCGTAGAGGCCTCTGGTTACAAAGCCTTTCCCTCTCTCAGTGACTGCTTACCCGGAACTGTTTATTGACCACAGCAACCCACTAACTCCCAGAGTGAATAATTAATTTTTTTATTCATACTCATTCTTTACTCATTGGAGCAGCAAACTAACTGAAATACAGCCCCCCATGCACACCACTCCCGCCACACTCTAATCTTCTGCCGCCTCTTAGAAGAAGAATGGTGGGGAGTCGGAGGGAAGTCACGGTGCGTTGGTCAGGTCAACATGGCATGAAAGATGATTTCCTGGTGCTGTGTTCTGTTGGACACTGGGTGTGAGTGAATTTGGGAAAATTTTTGAATTTTAGGATAAGAAACTGAAGGGGAGTATTTCAAATGAGTGATGTCTTAAATGCAGTGATGAAAATGTAAATATATGTTTTGTTAGTACACAACCTGCATGGCTTAATTGGGTGTATACTTAGAAGCAGAAAGTCATGGGTTTGATTCCAGGAGAATCACCACATACTTGACAATGTTCACATCCACTTGTCTAAGTCTCTTTGGACTTTTTCTGGACTTTTTTTGCTGCTCAGTGTAGTCCAATGCCACAGCATGTCAGTACCATAGTGATGTGGGTAGCCTGACTGCCTTCCAAATGGAGTGAGCAGAGAGTCCTTGGTTCAATTCCCAAAGGGACCAGAAGATTTTCTTGTCAGGGGCAGCCTGTTAACAGCAATTAAAAACACTTCTTCTGTTTCTTCTGTAATTTCCCAAAAATCTGAATCATTAAAGTATACTTTAGTTTCTTTCCTTCTATTAATGTAAGATCAAACGATCAAAACAATGAAACAGACAAAATCATCATTAAAGTTGTCCAAACAGACAATTTAGTGGTATCAAACATTTAAATGAACAAGAAATGGAAGAAAATAGGTCAAACATTATATTTTTCCTGATGTTATAAAGTGTGTCTGTGTCTTCTCATTCTGCAGCCGATCATGCCTGTCTGTCCAACCCCTGCTCCAATGGAGGGAGCTGTTCAGAAACCAGTCAAGGCTACGACTGTCAGTGTTTGCCCGGCTGGAGCGGACCTTCCTGCACTATAAGTACGATTGTCACAGCTTAACACAGTTCATCACGTTGCTTTCTTCTACATTGTGATGTAACATTTTGTGTAACCCCTCACTGTTCATGCCCAGATGTTGACGACTGCTCTCCAAACCCCTGTAACCACGGAGGTACCTGCCAGGACCTGGTCAATAGTTACAAATGTCACTGTCCCTCGCAGTGGACAGGAAAGACATGTCTAATAGGTGAGTCACCTGAGCTCCTTTATTCCCTTTTCTCACTTCACACCTGTCAGCAGCATATGCAACTGCCACTAAGCTCTCCCTCTGTCTCTCTCCTCCTTTAGATGCCAATGAATGTGATAGCAAGCCTTGTGTCAATGCCAACTCATGCCGCAACCTGATTGGTGGATACTTCTGCGAGTGTATCCCTGGTTGGACGGGGCAGAACTGCGACATCAGTGAGTAGGACGCTGTCAGCAGCAGCTGTGGAATGGGACACCTGTCCGTCTTCCTCCACCCTTTATTCCCTCGTCTTTCAGATCTGCCGAGTGCCTTTCACTGCAGTACCATTTTTGCTTTATTATTGCCTTCCCCATGTGTGGCCAAAGCCAGCTATGGTGATTAGAGGTGACCCCAAACAATCCAAGCACTAGTTTCACTTGGCACCAGGCAGAATTGTGCAATACTCCATGTTTGCCCTCCTCCTGCAGCCACAGTACCCAGCTCTCACTGTGCTCTCGTCAGATCCTGTCCTGACAGTGTTTTCAGAGGCCCCTATCATGGGAAACATAAAACATAGACATGTTTGTCAAGACGGATTATGTCTGTCATGTTGCCCAGAATTAATCTCTATGTGTTTTCCTGTTGTAGACATAAACGACTGCAAGGACCAGTGCCAAAATGGAGGAACATGCAAGGTGTGTGTAACAGCAGCAATGTTTCTCTTACTTTCTTTTGTTATTTTTATTGTTCTTCTTTTTAGATTTACTGCTATCTCACAGACGGCTGCTTTTACAGTTTCTTCTCTCCTTGAAATCATTGTAGAATTCCTTTGTGAAATCAAATCTGGGGGCAGTAGGTTCAGAAAGTTCACTCGGGGAGGGACATAAAAGATTTTTTGACCAAAGTGGATTGAATTACAGTAAACATTATTGTGTTGAACCTGGGCCAGGAAAATGTGTTGAAATGAATGTGGAGGTGATAATTTTCCACCAAGGTTATTATTGCAGCTCCACTCTTGGCCTCACTTGTATTCTATTCACCCACTCATTTAAAGTGTCCTTGTTGTAGACCCCCACCCTTGTGGAAACCACTGACTCTGCTTTATTTCTTCTAGGACTTGGTAAACGGTTATCGCTGCATGTGCCCCCCTGGTTTCACTGGTGAGCACTGTGAGAGAGACATCGATGAGTGCGCAAACTCACCGTGTCTGAACGGCGGCCGCTGTCAGGACGAAGTGAACGGCTTCCAGTGTCTGTGTCTGGCCGGCTTCTCAGGAAACCTTTGCCAGGTGAGGCCAAACTCCCACCACCATCCCAGCAAAATGAGACCCAGATCCATCCGTCCTCCCTGCTATCATTTAGCATCTTTTAGGCCTGCGCGCCCCCACCCTTCTTCTCCCCCTGCTGCCAGCATTAGGGTTTGCTGTAAAGTTTTCCTACCCCACCCTCTAAAAGGCTGCTGTTCCCTTGTCCTCCTTAAAAATGGCTGCTTTGTTAGAGCTGCTCCTGGCTACAGTTGGATACATTCCTGAGTGCTGAAGCCCAGACTCAGAGGACAGCTCCTATGTCTCTGACTTGTTTTTCCCCCTTCCTCAAAGCGCAATGCGTGTGTTATTTCCTGGCACGGCCAGCAGGGAGGATGCTGCGGGTTTCACTCTGTTTAGTGTAGCAGAAAACCATGTCAGCTATCAGGTTCTCAGCTCTCACTTTAATATCTCTGCTGCCATAGCTGGATATCGATTACTGCTTGCCTAACCCGTGTCAGAATGGAGCGGCCTGCTTCAACCTGGCCACAGACTACTACTGCGCCTGTCCAGAGGATTACGAGGGGAAAAACTGCTCCCACCTCAAGGACCACTGCCGCACCACGACGTGTAAAGGTACGTCCCCCGCCGACCTGTGCCAGGTTTCTGCCTCTTGTCAGTGTTTTCTAAAACACCAGGTCAGGTGATAAACATTTATCTACAACCTTTAACCACATTTCCCCAAAGAGTAATATTTCATACACTTATTTTCTTGGCCAAGGTGAGCAGTTATTTTGGAGCTAGAAATGACGGGGGTGAATTCCTTGATGGCTGCCCCCCTCCCTCAATCTAGCCCGGCTAAGCCGTTCCAATGATTATTCCCTCTTCTGAGTTTGCAAAAAATCTGGCAAAAGCCTGATAGCACTGTGTGTGTTCTTTATAATGACTTGGTGGGCTACCCCATTTTTTTTCTTTCTTTTTTTTTTTTTCAATGAGCTTGCTCTTTTTTTTTTTTTTTTTTTTTTTTTTTTTTTTTTGTGCGTGTATGTGAAAAAGAGTGGACCAACCAGGGAGTGGAGATACCAGACGGTGAGGTTCTCTGTGCCATTGGCAGGAACATAAAGTGATTACAGGGGAAAACCTTAAACCGATCAGATGGGGAAAGGATCATATTTTTGCCTGACAAGGATTATTCCTAATTACTTGTGAAAGCAGCGTAATGTACTGCAGTATCTCCTGTTACTTACATATCTTTCACTGAAATTTCCCCTTTATTTAGGTGAACAGATTTTTTAACTGCTGTTTCTCGCAGCAGCGCGTTCATTATGTATAATGTCATCTTGAGTAATGACTTCTTGATGGTCATATAAATTAATTGATACTAGGGATAAGGAAAGATCCCTAAGTCATCCTTTTACCTGTAGGGCACCAACAGCTTTTTTTTTGTGATGAACAAACAGGCTCTGCCAGTTGTTTTGCAGCCTGACAGTCTCTCCTCTTCACAGTGATCGACAGCTGCACGGTGGCTGTGGCATCCAACAGCACACCCGGAGGAGAGCGTTACATTTCCTCAAATGTGTGTGGACCTCACGGTCAGTGCCGAAGCCAGGCCGGGGGCCAGTTCAGCTGTGAATGTCAGGAGGGCTTCAGGGGCACCTACTGTCACGAGAGTAAGGTTTCACACATCAGAGAGACGCCGCTGTACAAAGTTATTGCAGGCTGTCACAAAATGACCAAACGACTGATTAAATTTTGTTGGGGGGGTGCATTTTCAGATATTAATGACTGCGAGAGTAACCCGTGTCGGAATGGAGGCACCTGCATCGACAAAGTCAGCGTGTATCAGTGCATATGCGGCGATGGCTGGGAAGGCGACCACTGTGAAATCAGTAAGTTGGGCCCGTACTGCAAATCACCTCATGTGACAATCCATCCCACCTGTCAACATACAAGCCTGGTGTGCTGCATGCAAATCGCGCTCATGTACGATGTCTCCACCAGACATAGACGACTGCAGCACCAACCCCTGCCATAATGGCGGGACATGTCGAGACCTGGTGACTGACTTTTTTTGCGAGTGTAAAAATGGCTGGAAGGGAAAGACATGCCACTCCCGTAAGAGTCCTTTTCTCCTTTTTTTTTTTTTTGTTTTTCCACACCCATGTAGTCTGTCTGTGCAGGCTGATGGTATGTGCTTATAGCTCTACATAATTACCCCATCTATAGAGTGCATGTTTACTCAGGGCTCATGTAAGTACAAATCTCAAAGCCTAAGTCCTAAGATTTATTTTTCTTTTAATTGCTCCCTTTAGGTGAAAGCCAGTGCGATGAAGCCACGTGCAACAATGGTGGCACCTGCCACGATGAGGGCAACACTTTCCAGTGCAAGTGTTCGCCAGGATGGGAGGGTACGACCTGCAACATAGGTGAGTCACAAAGACACGGTTGATTTGTCAGGTTCTTACACAGATGCACTCAGAAAAATACGCTGAGAGATTGTGAGAGTGTCCCATCTTGTCCAGGATATTAATCAGATCTGTCAGATCACCAAGGTCAACAATCAGTTTTATTTGCTCACCCTGTCATCACCTTTTCTCTCACCCATCTCCCACCTCGCCCATTACTCCCGCTCCTATGAGTGATGACAGAAATCTGCTTAAAATCAATGATTACACTGACATTTCTCTTCTTAGTCAGTGGAATGCACATTTCCTGAGGAGAATTTAAAAAAGAAAGGAAAAAAAAATAGCTTTTATTAAAAGGCTGTAGCAGCAGAAGATTTTCTTCCTCTGTAGTTTTAGGATTCCACTGACAATTTATGATTGTTTTTCCTTGTTTTCCTTTACTATCTGCAGCCAAAAACTCCAGTTGTCTTCCCAACCCATGTGAGAACGGAGGCACATGTGTGGTAACTGGGGAGTCGTTCACCTGCGTCTGCAAAGAAGGCTGGGAGGGTCCCACGTGCACACAGAGTGAGTGCTGTTTGAAGGGCAGGGGTAAAAGGGGGGAACAGTGGACATTTATTGCCATTCGATGATGATAAACCTCCTACGTATCTGTGCAAAGGTGAACTCCTGCATCTGATAAAATCTGACTCTCGTCCTCCTTGGATTTGGACCCATTTTTTTTTCCCCCCAATTCCTAACTTTTTCATCCCTCACCGGCTGCTGTCGGCTATGAAGGGAGACAGAGCAGGAGGAGGAGGAGGGACAAAGGGCTGAGGAAAGTGGAGACAGATGTTTCTTCCACCTCCCCTCGTTCCTACTCCAACACACACTCTGCACTCCAGCCGTTGCATTCTTGTCCAAACAGCGACATGTCTGCTTGTTCTACAGCCCTCCTTCCTTTCCCCGGGATCCCTGCCCTGAACGCGTGTTCTCTCAAACATAAAATTCCCCGTTAGCCGAGGCAGGAACCTGGGTTTTGAGAAGGGCTGTATTTTCTGGTATTATGTTGAAATATTTGAGCATTTGATCGTATTATGACTGGAGCCCGGAGTGAGGGTCGACTCAGTTGTTTGCACTTTGTGGTTAATAAGGCGTCGTAATCAGTTGAGGCCAGACTCGTCCAACATGCCTCTGCTCACGCAAGCTCAGACGTGCTCCTCGTTATGTGCAATAAACATTTGTAGATGAGAGCGAGACTCTGATTCTGTTTCATTCACTTTTCATTTCTTTCTCTTACAGACACAAACGACTGCAGTCCCCACCCATGGTAAGTGAATTTGGACTGTAAACTTCTTTTTTTTTTTTTTCTGTTTATTTTCCATCATAGTTTCTCACCTGCAGGCTTCGCTGCTTTTCTAACCATATCTTCCCTGAGAACCAGGCATACACCCTTCTTTGTCATTCCTGGGATGGCAGTCAACAAACCCTTTACTGTCAACTCCCAGACATGGCTCTTATTTAGCCACATACCATGGGAGCTCACTCCCTCTGTTGTCCAATAAAAAAAAAACAGTCTGATTGCCATAATTGCTTAGAGGAATTTTATTGTAAGTTGTCTACAAAGAGGATTTGTGCCCAGTGACGTTAGATATAAAAGACGTCAGCACAGGTCTCTTTGAACATCCTGAGATACTAACCTCAGCTCCTCCTCTTGTTTTCTTTCCAGTTACAACAGTGGGACCTGTGTGGATGGCGATAACTGGTACCGCTGCGAGTGCGCCCCGGGCTTTGCAGGTCCAGACTGTCGCATCAGTGAGTGTCAACTGAATTATTTTCCAAAAAATGCTATGAAATGTTTAAAAAAAGTCCCATCTGCAAATTACCCAAGACCCAGGCCAGTCAAATCAGAGTGATTTTGGTGTCACCTCCTTGAGTCCAACTGCCGTCCCCTGAGGTAGACCGGCCCAGCAGGCTCAGCTGTCAGACGGCCTCCTTGACACTGATTACACAGATTGTTTTTCTTCATAAAGGCTTTCAGATGGCCACATTCTTTACCATCGCATAGTCTTTGTTCTGCGAAGTCCAGCGCTGAGTTCCCATCTGTCTGCTAACGATGCTGCTTTAATAACGCTGCAGTGAGCGAACGTGATTTGAAGCAAAGTTAGTTGTTTTGGTATTACCTGGTGTTTATATACATCTACTGTTGAAATGACACATGACTCTAGTGAAGTTAGCCGAGGAATTAGATTTGTGCGCCGACTGCTTAACTCAATATTTGTGCGTCGTCTGGCCGTGCTCTTAACTTCGTGAAGGAGACATCTCTTACCGCTCGCTCTCCTCCTGACAGATATTAATGAGTGCCAGTCTTCTCCCTGCGCCTTCGGCTCCACTTGCGTGGATGAGATCAACCGATATCGCTGCCTGTGTCCCCCCGACAGGACCGGGCCTCAGTGTCAGGACGGTGAGTCCTCGTTAACGCAAGTCGAGTCCAAATCATCTGGTCGAGTTTGTCTGTATGTTTTCTTTAACCGTTGTTGCTTTCAACAGTTACGAGAAAACCCTGCACTGTTAACGGAAACGTCACCCCTGATGGAGTCAAATGGGAGGAAGACTGCAACACGTGTCAATGTTCTAACGGGAAAGTGGTGTGCACCAAGGTACTGACTCAGAGATACAAAATTTGGAGAAAAAAAATTATTCCTTCCTTCCTTTAGTCACTGAAAATCTTCATCTGCATGGACTCTGCCCTCTGTTTGTGTCTTATTTTTTCTTCTAATCTGGAAACCACTGAGCAAAACAGACATAGAAAAATACATTTTACATATATAAAATTTATTGATTTTTCTGTAAATATATAATAATATGACAGAGGCCTGAAGTGTTTCTATTATTATCTACGCTTTGGTCACATGAACAATAGACTCATGAACAATGAATACATTCAGCACCAGGGGAAAAAAAAAAAAACATGCATCATGGGCTGAAAATGATACAGTTCCATAAGGTACAGGCCCCACCAGTAATCCAGTCTAATGTGGGAGTACGGTTATTGCTGGGATTATGGCAAGATTGTGTGTTTCACACAGATTATAGAAGCAAATCCCTCAACATACACAGGAGAAATTAATCTTTTTTTTTTTTAGTGTTGCTTTAATTCCTGACTGGGAAAAGACCTGAGTGTCGAACCATCTGATCCTTGTGAAACAGAAACGTATGGAATGTTTGCCAAAAGCTTAAGACAAAAGTCAGATAAGAGGGTTGAACACAGAAGTGGAGAATTCAGATTCTTAACTCAATAAGTTCAGACTGAGCACAAAATACCAATCAGGGGATCTGATTTTTTTTTTTTCAGGGTGAGTAAATACACATAGACACGGAGAGGGCACACGGACCAGGGGATCTGATTTTTTTTTTTTTTTTTTTTTTTTTTTTAGTTTTCAGGTCAGGTGTGAGCTAAACTGGATCACAGATCTAATGTGATCAGGAAGTGGTTTTCCCTCCTGTTGACAGATTTAGTGTTGATTGTTGACTTAGAGATGAGATGAGATAATAGCAGGAAATAGATTTGGTTGAAAGATACCTATGCATTTCAACGACATGTGACCTGAAGAATACAATAAACACTCAACATGAAATGTCTGACAAAGCACTGTTTTTGGCAGAACAAGCTGATAGATCAGGGGTCTCAAACTCATGACCGCCATTTGCGGTCTGTGGGACAATATTTTGTGGCCCCCACCTTGATGTGAAAGTTTAATTTATAATTTATATATTTGTTCTCCACATTTTATGGTTCTCAAAACCCTGATCCACAGTCTCCTTCTGGTTCAGTGTTGTATTACACAGAATATATGGGGAAACTTTTTTTTTTCTTTTTTTTGACGAGGCCATTTGGTGAAATGACAGTGTGGGTGATGGTCATCATCTTATTTGAGTTTGAGACCCCTGTAATAGATATTGATGAAGTGATTTAGGTTTCTATCAGGAAAACCATTGATAATGGCTGAATACCAGCTCTGAAATTAAACTCTTATTTGTTATTTTTGTTGCTATCATTATATTTGTCCAAACATGTGTACCATTAGTGGTACCAGGCATTAAAATGAACAAGAAATTGAAAAAAGCAGCACAGAGGTTGAAAAAAAAAAAATAGTTTTTTCTATTAATCTTGTGCTTTTTGTTTGGTCAGTTTTTTTGTAATCTAATCTGTGGCCCTTCCTCTCCAGATGTGGTGCGGCCCTCAGTCCTGCACGCTGGGTGTTAAGGGCCAAAGCAGCTGCCCCTCCGGTCAGAGTTGCATCCCCATCAGGGAAGGTCACTGCTTCATCAAGCCCTGCCCTGACTTTGGAGAGTGCTGGCACTCCAACCCTCCCCCGTCTCTCCCCAAATGCCACCCCAGCTCCGGTTTCCAGGACGACAGCTGTGCCAACATCACCTTCACCTTTAACAAGGAGATCATGTCCCCGGTGAGTTTCCTCGGTGACACGGAGGGAGATGTTGAGCCACGGGGTCATTTTTCAAACTAAACCTCGCCCGCCACAGTCAAATGAATCGGAACAGCAAACCGTGACAGACGAGGGCCTCATACAGACCGAGACCGAGTCTCTGTTCAGGGAGTTATAATAAAAACAAGTCAGTCATTCAGATGTTTAACGCATGTCTTTATGTAACTTTTGGTCAAAATCTGATCTAAATTCCATCCATTTATATCCATATGGGTTTGAGGTAGAAACTCCGTCAACACAGGATCCACTCCTGCCAGTCTTCTAACAAGCAGATAGTGACCGGTGTAAATAAGAAAGTGGTTTTTAATCCAAAGAGGAAAGATCCAAAACATAGAGCTGAGGTCCCGGGGCCTCCATGATCAACATCTGCATTTCCGCGTACGCTGACGACACTGCTCTTATTTCCTCACCAAAACCCAGGGTCTGACGGTGGAGGGAGTGTGTAAGCAGCTGAGGCACTTGTACGTGGTGAAGAATTTCTCCTTGGAGCATTCCGTGTCCATAACTTGTGACCCCTCATACTCCGCCGGCAACGAGATCCACGTCTGTATCGTAAGTACACTCTCTTTCCACCGGTCTGCCACGTGTGTGTCTGCTGCTATTAACACATGCGCTCAAAAAAAATGTCCCTGTTGATTTATAGCCTGCAGCGAGCTTTCTTTAACAGCTCTGAGACGGGCCTGGATTGGTTTTATAAAAAGGGAATTTAACTTTTGTCTGTAGGATAAATTGACACATAATGGGACCAGCTCATCTTTTGGTTTTTCTTCTCTCTTTCGTCTGGCTGGCTCTTTGTAGTCAACAGGAGACCATCGCCTGGACCGCAGCCCCATCAAAGAGATCACAGACAGGATAATCGACTTGGTTAGCAAACACAATGGGAACAACACCATAATCTCTGCCATTGCAGAAGTCCGCATGCCAAGTCCCAGCAAAACGGGTATGAACCACATCCAAACTCCTGCTTGTTGTTTCTACAGTTATCCAGGCTTGTACACACTTGCATGTGTTGAAGTGGGTGGAGGATTGTTTTGTTGTTTTTTTTTTTTTTTTTTTTTAGGGGTTAAAGGATCAGATGAGATGGAGTCGAGCCCTAAGTATGATAACAATGCACTAAAAAAAAAAGTGTAAATGTAAAAATAACATAATAAAAAAGAAAGCATATGTCCAGTCCGTACAACCAGACCCGCTCAGGTTTACCATTTCATGGCAGTTCTTATAGAGATTAAAAGGAAACCAGCCAGGATTCCAATGAGAAACAGCAGAGCCGTTTGGCGACACTGTGATTGGCCGTAGCAGCGACTGGCTTATCTCGTAGTAAGACTCTTGCATGTGTCTACCATTTATCAACACTGTGACAGCAGACAGCCGCCACGGCCATATACCAGCCGCCTCCGTCCTGTGTTCAGGACAAGGAGGTCAGGTTGCAACAGTTAGGGCATGTAAATGATTTCTGCAAACTTACAACTTGTTACATGTCGTCAGTGTCGGTTCGGGACCAGCCATCACTCCTCAATGACAAAATCTATATTTTTTACATTTATTATAACATTCAGTTAGTGTATACTTAAACAGTGGCCCCCAACAACTGGGCCGGGGCCCTGGACAGGTCCGTGGGTGAATTGGTGCCGGGCTGCAGAGAAATAATGTTTCCTTTTGGCCCCATCTGACTATTACTTCATCTTGATCCATACCCATATCAACAAAAGAACTGACCAATAGAATGACTAGGATTCCATCATCAATAATGAAACTATATTTGATTAGGAAATATTTTCTCAATTAAGACAACAACAATAAACTCAAAATAACGCAGAGTCATTAAAACAAGATTCTAACTTTTTCTACCAGATTGGTAGCAGAAAGTTATAGGCCTGTCTCTTATACACATCTGCCTCAAGCCAATCACACGACCCCTCTGCTCTGTCATCGTCCAGCAA